>JBBPBT010000228.1:845883-945454 GCA_037974875.1 Cicer bijugum
AAAACCCTAATTGGCCAAGAATAAGCCTAGGGAGGACGAAAATGACCTAATTGTTTATCCAATGACACAAATGAACTTATTGGATGCACAAGATTGGTTAAAAACCCTAATTGCATAAGAATAAGCCTAGGGTGGACGAAAATGACCTAATTGTTCATCCAATGACTCAAACACACCTATTGGAAGCACAAGATTGGTTTAAAACCATAATTGGACAAGAATAAGCCTAGGGAGGACGAAAATGACCTAAATGTTCAACCAATGACACAAACACACCTATTGGATGCACAAGATTGGTTAAAAACCCTAATTGGACAAGAATAAGCCTAGGGTGGACGAAAATGACATAAATGTTAATACAATGACACAATTGAACTTATTGTATGCACAACATTGGTTAAAAACCCTAATTGGCCAAGAATAAGCCTAGGGAGGACGAAAATGACCCAATTGTTCATCCAATGATACAAATGAACTTATTGGATGCACAAGATCGGTTAAAAACCATAATTGCATAGGAATAAGCCTAGGGAGGACGAAAACGACCTAATTGTTCATCCAATGACACAAACACACCTATTGGATGCACAAGATTGGTTAAAAACCCTAATTCGACAAGAATAAGCCTAGGGAGGACGAAAATGACATAAATGTTCATTCAATGACACAAACACACATATTGGATGCACAAAATTTGTTAAAAACCATAATTAGATAAGAATAAGCCTAGATAGGACGAAAATGACCTAAATGTTAATCCAATGACACAAATGAATTTATTGGATGCACAAGATTGGTTAAAAACCCTAATTGGACAAGAATAAGCCTAGGGAGGACGAAAATGACCTAATTGTTCATCCAATGACACAAACACACCTATTGGATGCACAAGATTAGTTAAAAACCCTAATTTGACAAGAATAAGCCTAGGGAGGACGAAAATGACGTAAATGTTCATCCATTGACACAAACACACCTATTGGATGCACAAAATTGGTTAAAAACCCTAATTGGACAAGAATAAGCCTATAGAGGACGAAAATGACCTAAATGTTCATTCAATGACACAAACACACCTATTGGACGCACAAAATTGGTTAAAAACCCTAATTCGACAGGAATAAGCATAGAGAGGACGAAATTGACCTAAATGTTAATCCAATGACACAAATGAATTTATTGGATGCACAAGATTGGTTAAAAACCCTAATTGGACAAGAATAAGCCTAGGGAGGACGAAAATGACCTAATTGTTCATCCAATGACACAAACACACCTATTGGATGCACAAGATTAGTTAAAAACCCTAATTTGACAAGAATAAGCCTAGGGAGGACGAAAATGACGTAAATGTTCATCCATTGACACAAACACACCTATTGGATGCACAAAATTGGTTAAAAACCCTAATTGGACAAGAATAAGCCTATAGAGGACGAAAATGACCTAAATGTTCATTCAATGACACAAACACACCTATTGGACGCACAAAATTGGTTAAAAACCCTAATTGGACAAGAATAAGCATAGAGAGGACGAAATTGACCTAAATGTTAATCCAATGACACAAATGAATTTATTGGATGCATAAGAATGGTTAAAAACCCTAATTGGACAAGAATAAGCCTAGGGAGGACGAAAATGACCTAATTGTTCATCCAATGACACAAACACACCTATTGGATGCACAAGATTGGTTAAAAACCCTAATTGGACAAGAATAAGCCAAGGCAGGACGAAAATGACGTAAATGTTCATCCAATGACACAAACACACCTATTGGATGCACAAAAATGGTTAAAAACCCTAATTGGCCAAGAATAAGCCTAGGGAGGACGAAAATGACCTAATTGTTTATCCAATGACACAGATGAACTTATTGGATGCACAAGATTGGATAAAAACCCTAATTGCATAAGAATAAGCCTAGGGAGGACGAAAATGACCTAATTGTTCATCCAATGACACAAACACACCTATTGGAAGCACAAGATTGGTTTAAAACCCTAATTGGACAAGAATAAGCCTAGGGAGGACGAAAATGACCTAAATGTTCAACCAATGACACAAACACACCTATTGGATGCACAAGATTGGTTAAAAACCCTAATTGGACAAGAATAAGCCTAGAGAGGAGGAAAATGACCTAAATGTTAATACAATGACACAAATGAACTTGTTGGAAGCACAAGATTGGTTAAAAACCCTAATTGGCCAAGAATAAGCATAGGGAAGACGAAAATGACCTAATTGTTCATCCGATGACACAAACGAACTTATTGGATGCACAAGATTGTTTAAAAACCCTAATTGAATAAGAATAAGCCTATGGAGGACGAAAATGACCTAATTGTTCATCAAATAACACAGACACACCTATTGGATGCACAAGATTGGTTAAAAACCCTAATTGGACAAGAATAAGCCTAGAGAGGACGAAAATGACCTAAATGTTTATACAATGACACAAACGAACTTATTGTATGCACAACATTGGTTAAAAACCCTAATTGGCCAAGAATAAGCCTAGGGAGGACGAAAATGACCCAATTGTTCATCCAATGACACAAATGAACTTATTGGATGCACAAGATCGGTTAAAACCATAATTACATAAGAATAAGCCTAGGGAGGACGAAAACGACCTAATTGTTCATCCAATGACACAAACACACCTATTGGATGCACAAGATTGGTTAAAAACCCTAATTGGACAAGAATAAGCCTAGGGAGGACGAAAATGACCTAAATGTTCATTCAATGACACAAACACACCTATTGGATGCACAAAATTGGTTAAAAACCCTAATTGGACAAGAATAAGCCTAGATAGGACGAAAATGACCTAAATGTTAATCCAATGACACAAATGAATTTATTGGATGCACAAGATTGGTTAAAAACCCTAATTGGACAAGAATAAGCCTAGGGAGGACGAAAATGACCTAATTGTTCATCCAATGACACAAACACACCTATTGGATGCACAAGATTGGTTAAAAACCCTAATTGGACAAGAATAAGCCAAGGCAGGACGAAAATGACGTAAATGTTCATCCAATGACACAAACGCACGTATTGGATGCACAAAATGGTTAAAAACCCTAATTGGCCAAGAATAAGCCTAGGGAGGACGAAAATGACCTAATTGTTTATCCAATGACACAAATGAACTTATTGGATGCACAAGATTGGTTAAAAACCCTAATTGCATAAGAATAAGCCTAGGGAGGACGAAAATGACCTAATTGTTCATCCAATGACACAAACACACCCATTGGAAGCACAAGATTGGTTTAAAACCCTAATTGGACAAGAATAAGCCTAGGGAGGACGAAAATGACCTAAATGTTCAACCAATGACACAAACACACCTATTGGATACACAAGATTGGTTAAAAACCCTAATTGGACAAGAATAAGCCTAGGGAGGACGAAAATGACATAAATGTTAATACAATGACACAATTGAACTTGTTGGATGCACAGGATTGGTTAAAAACCCTAATTGGCAATGAATAAGCCTAGGGAGGACGAAAATGACCTAATTGTTCATCAAATAGCACAGACACACCTATTGGATGCACAAGATTGGTTAAAAACCCTAATTGGACAAGAATAAGCCTAGAGAGGATGAAAATGACCTAAATGTTTATACAATGACACAAACGAACTTATTGTATGCACAACATTGGTTAAAAAGCCTAATTGGCCAAGAATAAGCCTATGGAGGACGAAAATGACCTAAATGTTCAACCAATGACACAAACACACCTATTGGATGCACAAGATTGGTTAAAAACCATAATTGGACAAGAATAAGCCTAGGGAGGACCAAAATGACCTAAATGTTAATACAATGACACAATTGAACTTGTTGGATGCACAAGATTGGTTAAAAACCCTAATTGGCAATGAATAAGCATAGGGAGGACGAAAATAACCTAATTGTTCATCCAATGCCACAAACGAACTTATTGGATGCACAAGATTGGTTAAAAACCCAATTGAATAAGAATAAGCCTAGGGAGGACGAAAATGACCTAATTGTTCATCAAATAACACAGACACACCTATTGGATGCACAACATTGGTTAAAAACCCAAATTGGCCAAGAATAAGCCTAGGGAGGACGAAAATGACCCAATTGTTCATCCAATGATACAAATGAACTTATTGGATGCACAAGATCGGTTAAAAACCATAATTGCATAGGAATAAGCCTAGGGAGGACGAAAACGACCTAATTGTTCATCCAATGACACAAACACACCTATTGGATGCACAAGATTGGTTAAAAACCCTAATTCGACAAGAATAAGCCTAGGGAGGACGAAAATGATATAAATGTTCATTCAATGACACAAACACACATATTGGATGCACAAAATTTGTTAAAAACCATAATTAGACAAGAATAAGCCTAGATAGGACGAAAATGACCTAAATGTTAATCCAATGACACAAATGAATTTATTGGATGCACAAGATTGGTTAAAAACCCTAATTGGACAAGAATAAGCCTAGGGAGGACGAAAATGACCTAATTGTTCATCCAATGACACAAACACACCTATTGGATGCACAAGATTAGTTAAAAACCCTAATTTGACAAGAATAAGCCTAGGGAGGACGAAAATGACGTAAATGTTCATCCATTGACACAAACACACCTATTGGATGCACAAAATTGGTTAAAAACCCTAATTGGACAAGAATAAGCCTATAGAGGACGAAAATGACCTAAATGTTCATTCAATGACACAAACACACCTATTGGACGCACAAAATTGGTTAAAAACCCTAATTTGACAAGAAAAAGCATAGAGAGGACGAAATTGACCTAAATGTTAATCCAATGACACAAATGAATTTATTGGATGCACAAGATTGGTTAAAAACCCTAATTGGACAAGAATAAGCCTAGGGAGGACGAAAATGACCTAATTGTTCATCCAATGACACAAACACACCTATTGGATGCACAAGATTAGTTAAAAACCCTAATTTGACAAGAATAAGCCTAGGGAGGACGAAAATGACGTAAATGTTCATCCATTGACACAAACACACCTATTGGATGCACAAAATTGGTTAAAAACCCTAATTGGACAAGAATAAGCCTATAGAGGACGAAAATGACCTAAATGTTCATTCAATGACACAAACACACCTATTGGACGCACAAAATTGGTTAAAAACCCTAATTGGACAAGAATAAGCATAGAGAGGACGAAATTGACCTAAATGTTAATCCAATGACACAAATGAATTTATTGGATGCACAAGATTAGTTAAAAACCCTAATTGGACAAGAATAAGCCTAGGGAGGACCAAAATGACCTAATTGTTCATCCAATGACACAAACACACCTATTGGATGCACAAGATTGGTTGAAAACCCTAATTGGACAAGAATAAGCCAAGGGAGGACGAAAATGACGAAAATGTTCATCCAATGACACAAACACACCTATTGGATGCACAAAATTGGTTAAAAACCCTAATTGGCCAACAATAAGCCTAGGGAGGACGAAAATGACCTAATTGTTTATCCAATGACACAAATGAACTTATTGGATGCACAAGATTGGTTAAAAACCCTAATTGCATAAGAATAAGCCTAGGGAGGACGAAAATGACCTAATTGTTCATCCAATGACACAAACACACCTATTGGAAGCACAAGATTGGTTTAAAACCCTAATTGGACAAGAATAAGCCTAGGGAGGACGAAAATGACCTAAATGTTCAACCAATGACACAAACACACCTATTGGATGCACAAGATTGGTTAAAAACCCTAATTGGACAAGAATAAGCCTAGAGAGGACGAAAATGACCTAAATGTTAATACAATGACACAAATGAACTTGTTGGATGCACAAGATTGCTTAAAAACCCTAATTGGACAAGAATAAGCCTATAGAGGACGAAAATGACCTAAATGTTCATTGAATGACACAAACACACCTATTGGATGCACAAAATTGGTTAAAAACCCTAATTGGACAAGAATAAGCCTAGGTAGGACGAAAATGACCTAAATGTTAATCCAATGACACAAATGAATTTATTGGATGCACAAGATTGGTTAAAAACCCTAATTGGACAAGAATAAGCCTAGGGAGGACGAAAATGACCTAATTGTTCATCCAATGACACAAACACGCCTATTGGATGTACAAGATTGGTTAAAAACCCTAATTGGACAAGAATAAGCCTAGGGAGGACGAAAATGACGTAAATGTTCATCCAATGACACAAACACACCTATTGGATGCACAAAATTGTTAAAAACCCTAATTGGACAAGAATAAGCCTAGAGAGGACGAAAATGACCTAAATGTTCATTCAATGACACAAACACACCTATTGGATGCACAAAATTGGTTAAAAACCCTAATTGGACAAGAATAAGCCTAGAGAGGACGAAAATGATCTAAATGTTAATCCAATGACACAAATGAATTTATTGGATGCTCAAGATTGGTTAAAAACCCTAATTGGACAAGAATAAGCATAGGGAGGACGAAAATGACCTAATTGTTCATCCAATGACACAAACACACCTATTGGATGCACAAGATTGGTTAAAAACCCTAATTGGACAAGAATAAGCCTTGGGAGGACGAAAATGACGTAAATGTTCATCCAATGACACAAACACACCTATTGGATGCACAAAATTGGTTAAAAACCCTAATTGGCCAAGAATAAGCCTAGGGAGGACGAAAATGACCTAATTGTTTATCCAATGACACAAATGAACTTATTGGATGCACAAGATTGTTTAAAAACCCTAATTGCATAAGAATAAGCCTAGGGAGGACGAAAATGACCTAATTGTTCATCCAATGACTCAAACACACCTATTGGAAGCACAAGATTGGTTTAAAACCATAATTGGACAAGAATAAGCCTAGATAGGACGAAAATGACCTAAATGTTAATCCAATGACACAAATGAATTTATTGGATGCACAAGATTGGTTAAAAACCATAATTGGACAAGAATAAGCTTAGGGAGGACGAAAATTACCTAATTGTTCATCCAATGACACAAACACACCTATTGGATGCACAAGATTGGTTAAAAACCCTAATTGGACAAGAATAAGCCAAGGCAGGACGAAAATGACGTAAATGTTCATCCAATGACACAAACACACCTATTGGATGCACAAAAATGGTTAAAAACCCTAATTGGCCAAGAATAAGCCTAGGGAGGACGAAAATGACCTAAATGTTAATCCAATGACACAAATGAATTTATTGGATGCACAAGATTGGTTAAAAACCCTAATTGGACAAGAATAAGCCTAGGGAGGACGAAAATGACCTAATTGTTCATCCAATGACACAAACACATCTATTGGATGCACAAGATTGGTTAAAAACCCTAATTGGACAAGAATAAGCCTAGGGAGGACGAAAATGACGTAAATGTTCATCCAATGACACAAACACACCTATTGGATGCACAAGATTGGTTAAAAACCCTAATTGGACAAGAATAAGCCTAGGGAGGACGAAAATGACATAAATGTTCATCCAATGACACAAACACACCTATTGGATGCACAAGATTGGCTAAAAACCCTAATTGGACAAGAATAAGCCTAGAGAGGACGAAAATGACCTAAATGTTAACACAATGACACAATTGAAGTTGTTGGATGCACAAGATTGGTTAAAAACCCTAATTGGCAAAGAATAAGCATAGGGAGGACGAAAATGACCTAATTGTTCATCCAATGACACAAACACACCTATTGGATACCCAAGATTGGTTAAGAACCCTAACTGGACAAGAATAAGCCTAGGGAGGACGAAAATGACCTAATTGTTCATCCAATGACACAAACACACCTATTGGATGCACAAGATTGGTTAAAAACCCTAATTGGACAAGAATAAGCCTAGGGAGGACGAAAATGACGTAAATGTTCATCCAATGAGACAAACTCACCTATTGGATGCAAAAAATTGTGAAAAACCCTAATTGGACAAGAATAAGCCTAAAGAGGACGAAAATGACCTAAATGTTAATCCAATGACACAAATGAATTTATTGGATGCACAAGATTGGTTAAAAACCCTAATTGGACAAGAATAAGCCTAGGGAGGACGAAAATGACCTAATTGTTCATCCAATGACACAAACACACCTATTGGATGCACAAGATTGGTTAAAAACCCTAATTGGACAAGAATAAGCCAAGGCAGGACGAAAATGACGTAAATGTTCATCGAATGACACAAACACACCTATTGGATGCACAAAAATGGTTAAAAACCCTAATTGGCCAAGAATAAGCCTAGGGAGGACAAAAATGACCTAATTGTTTATCCAATGACACAAATGAACTTATTGGATGCACAAGATTGGTTAAAAACCCTAATTGCATAAGAATAAGCCTAGGGAGGACGAAAATGACCTAATTGTTCATCCAATGACACAAACACACCCATTGGAAGCACAAGATTGGTTTAAAACCCTAATTGGACAAGAATAAGCCTAGGGAGGACGAAAATGACCTAAATGTTCAACCAATGATGTTGGAAAACTATGACTTCTTTTTGATTAATCACAAGAGAATTCAGATCAACTCCAACAAGTTAAACAAAATTCCCTATTCTAATTATGCACCAATCATACAATTTACAAGCACAGCGGAAACTTAAGATCGCATACAGGATTTATTTAAGGAGCATGCAAAACAAACAATTAAACAATGCTGAAATTTAAAGAGGAGGGATAGGAAAGATTGCACCGAATTTTATCCTGGTTCAGCTGTCCCTTGACAGCCTACATCCAGTCCTAAGATCCAACAAGATCTTAGCCTTTCCAATAGAACCTTCTTAGAATCAGTTTACAGATTTTCACACAGTGCCTCGCACCAATCTTAAACTATTCTACTCGTTCTATCTCCCCTTCCCTGAATTCCCAAGTTTAAGTCCCATAAACTTGACCAAGAATTCAGTCAAGCGTCTTCTTGTTGACAGCCCTCAACCCCGAAGAACGCCACCAGTCGCAGCTGGATTTTTGCAAAGAAATTTGTTACAAAAGAGTATCACAAACTATGAAGCAAATCAAATATACAGATATCTTGATCTTGCTTCTTCCAAAAGTAATCTTTCTCAAATCTGTCTTTTCCAATCTTCAATGATCACAAGTTGATTGCCTATGATTGAAAAAGGATTTCCAATTGATAATAGTTGAGAAAGAGTTATATCACGTGTTGTAGCTCTGAAAATGAATTATCACAAGTTAGTGTATTGTTCAATGAATCTATTATTTGTTATTGGTTCTTCTTGGAATAAGAATACCAAAGCAGTTTATATAATTTCAGAAAAAACAACATATGAATCGATTTAGCCAATCCATTCATTAAAGTTATAAAGTACTCTAATCGATTTATGCAATCGATTTCGAGAATCTTGTTTTTCTTGAATCTTGAAACTGCACAACATAATCGATTTAACTAATCGATTCTTTTAAATGAGTTCTCCAGACTATGATAACAGTGAATGTCTGAATCGATGTGCATAATCGACTTGGGATGTTTTGTTCAAACAACGAGATCAAAACAGTCGATGTATGTAATCGATTCAGCCATTACAGTCGTCTCTGTTTCTAAAACTTTTTGTGCAAATCGATTTAGTCAATCGATTTCACTGGTTCCAGAGACACAGTGATTTTCACCAATCGATGTACCTAACCGATTGAAAAATTAAGTCTGAAGCTCATTACAACAAGTTGGTTTAAGCAATCGATTTACCAAGTCGATTGATGCCAACTTCAATATAACTGAAGTAAGTGAGTAAATTGAGCTAATCGATTATGGATGTTCCAGACCAAGTTCTTTTGAAATATATTTTGGTAAGTCGATTTGCCTAATCGATTTATTTTCATTGGTTTGGTTCTGGAACATTCACATTCGATTTGGTCAATCGATGTAAACAAAAATATAACATAAGACAATGATTGAATAATCGATGTGCCAAATCGACTAGTTTGCAAGGTGAGCTACTGACTTGCACATTTTCATTTTTAATAAGATTTCAAGTCGATTTGTCCAATCGATGTAAACTATCAGTTCAGTCTCAGTGAATTAAACAATCGATATGCCAAATCGATTTGTGGCAAACTGGCTCTCTGACTTGCACAATTTATTTTCTGATAAGTGTATCAATCGATTTACCACTTCGATTGATGGCAAGTTTGAACTTTCATAAAGTTGTGAAAATTGATTGTGCCCATCGATTGATTAATTCCAGACAGTGTAAAAACATTCAACCCTTTTACAGAATCGATTTTACGAATCGATTTGCTTGTAGATCTTCAAGGTTTTGTTGATTTCTTGAGTTCCAAGCAATGTTTCAAGCTTGTAGGATTGAACGGATTTTTCCTGAAATTTTCTCAATTCACACTGTTAGGTTTATTTTTACAAGTGTATGTTTGTCAAGAACTTCAAAAACGAGAGAACATATGTCTAACAAATAGCCATATTTCTAACAATCTCCCCCTTTTTGATTTAATTGACAAACATGCAATTTTTATAAACTTTGAGAAACATTTCAAGGGAATATGATGAGATAAACCAGTTGTTAAACCAGTTGTAAAGCTCCCCCTGAATATGTGTACCAAGTTATAACAACTTCCAAGTTGTTGAAAAGCTTCTTTCTCCCCCTTTTGTTAAATAAGTCAAAAAGGATAAAAAAAATAACAATTTTGCTCCCCTTGAGATGGTAGCAAAAAAATTTCTGAAAAACTTAAAAGGATTAGTAACAAGTGCACTATATTTAATTATGATTATAACAAAAAATTTATATCAGTGCAATAATCAGAATTAAAAACATAGTATGGCACGCATTTGAAGTCATGAAAATGAGATGAAATGAAATGCAATGCAGCGATTAACACAAGCAATTGACTTCAAAAATAGTTATATTCATTTAATCAACAGAGTACAACCAACAGAAGAACAAAATTACACAGAAAACCAACATAGATAAACAAACACCAGAAAGAAACTAAGGTCCTAAACATCTATGATTGGCTGATCCTCATTATTAGCAGGGGATGAGGTTGAGACCGCTGTATTACCCTCAGCAGGTGTCTCCTCAACATGAGTCACAACAACCTCTACATGAGTAGGAGTAGCCTCTTCAGCAGCTTGCCGTCCAATTTCAGCAACATCGCTGAAGGACAACTTAATGCCCAGATGTTCCTGAATTGCCGCTATGTCCTGTGCCATCTGATTCTGGTTGGCTTGGATCTCCTGAATTGCAGCATTCATCCTTACATTCAGCTCCTCCATTTTGGAGTTGTGATTCGCCTGAGCTGCCATAAACTCAAGGAGTTTAGAGAGGACCTCAGACCCAACTGAAACAGACTCAGCAGCAGGTGGTTCAACACTTGGCTGGGTTGGTTCAGCAGTAGCTTGAGGTCTACTCCAAATTCCATTCAGCTTACGTAGCTGCATTTGGTTCACAATGGATTCACCAAATGTCAGAATGGTTTTGGACACTTCTTCACCCTTTAGAGAGACCTTGAAGTGGGTGAGAATCTTAGTGATTAGCTGTGGATAAGGAAGCACCAGCTTGCCTTGTGCTGCTTCCTACATGTGACGAAGCACAATCCATGCCCAACTCATCTTGAGTTCCTTGCATAGACCCCACAGCAACACTATGTCCAACCTCTGGACAACTGCATGATTTCCGGAGCGTGGGACGAGCATCCGGGTGAGAGCATACATCAGCATACGTTGCTGAACTTTCATCTGGCCGATAGGAAGTGAAACGGATTCCACAAAGCCTTCAACCATCAGGTCCTGCACGACTTGTTGTCTCTCCAGAGTCTCTTCCCAGCCGTCATCAGCAGCGTCAGCTTCGGTGCTGCCATCGACAGAGTTTCCATGGTACTGAAGTCCCGACAGGTTCGAGAACTCCTCGTATGTCATGGAAATTTTCTTGCCTTTCACCGTTGCCTAGGGAGGACGAAAATGACCCAATTGTTCATCCAATGACACAAATGAACTTATTGGATGCACAAGATCGGCTAAAAACCATAATTGCATAAGAATAAGCCTAGGGAGGACGAAAACGACCTAATTGTTCAGCCAATGACACAAACACACCTATTGGATGCACAAGATTGGTTAAAAACCCTAATTCGACAAGAATAAGCCTAGAGAGGACGAAAATGACCTAAATGTTCATTTAATGACACAAACACACCTATTGGATGCACAAAATTGGTTAAAAACCCTAATTGGACAAGAATAAGCCTAGATAGGACGAAAATGACCTAAATGTTAATCCAATGACACAAATGAATTTATTGGATGCACAAGATGGGTTAAAAACCCTAATTGGACAAGAATAAGCCTAGGGAGGACGAAAATGACCTAATTGTTCATCCAATGACACAAACACACCTATTGGATGCACAAGATTGGTTAAAAACCCTAATTGGACAAGAATAAGCCTAGGGAGGACGAAAATGACGTAAATGTTCATCCAATGACACAAATACTCCTATTGGATGCACAAAATTGTTAAAAACCCTAATTGGACAAGAATAAGCCTAGGGAGGACGAAAATGACGTAAATGTTCATCCAATGACACAAACACACCTATTGGATGCACAAGATTGGTTAAAAACCCTAATTGGACAAGAATAAGCCTAGGGAGGACGAAAATGACCTAATTGTTCATCCAATGACACAAACACACCTATTGGATGCACAAGATTGGTTAAAAACCCTAATTGGACAAGAATAAGCCTTGGGAGGACGAAAATGACGTAAATGTTCATCCAATGACACAAACACACCTATTGGATGCACAAAATTGGTTAAAAACCCTAATTGGCCAAGAATAAGCCTAGGGAGGACGAAAATGACCTAATTGTTTATCCAATGACACAAATGAACTTATTGGATGCACAAGATTGTTTAAAAACCCTAATTGCATAAGAATAAGCCTAGGGAGGACGAAAATGACCTAATTGTTCATCCAATGACTCAAACACACCTATTGGATGCACAAGATTGGTTAAAAACCCTAATTGGACAAGAATATGCCTAGAGAGGACGAAAATGACCTAAATGTTTATACAATGACACAAACAAACATATTGTATGCACAACATTGGTTAAAAACCCTAATTGGCCAAGAATAAGCCTAGGGAGGACGAAAATGACCCAATTGTTCATCCAATGACACAAATGAACTTATTGGATGCACAAGATCGGCTAAAAACCATAATTGCATAAGAATAAGCCTAGGGAGGACGAAAACGACATAATTGTTCATCCAATGACACAAACACACCTATTGGATGCACAAGATTGGTTAAAAACCCTAATTGGACGAGAATAAGCCTATAGAGGACGAAAATGACCTAAATGTTCATTGAATGACACCAACACACCTATTGGATGCACAAAATTGGTTAAAAACCCTAATTGGACAAGAATAAGCCTAGGTAGGACGAAAATGACCTAAATGTTAATCCAATGACACAAATGAATTTATTGGATGCACAAGATTGGTTAAAAACCATAATTGGACAAGAATAAGCCTAGGGAGGACGAAAATGACCTAATTGTTCATCCAATGACACAAACACACCTTTTGGATGCACAAGATTGGTTAAAAACCCTAATTGGACAAGAATAAGCCTAGGGAGGACGAAAATGACGTAAATGTTCCTCCAATGACACAAACACACCTATTGGATGCACAAAATTGTTAAAAACCCTAATTGGACAAGAATAAGCCTAGAGAGGACGAAAATGACCTAAATGTTCATTCAATGACACAAACACACCTATTGGATGCACAAAATTGGTTAAAAACCCTAATTGGACAAGAATAAGCCTAGAGAGGACGAAAATGACCTAAATGTTAATCCAATGACACAAATGAATTTATTGGATGCTCAAGATTGGTTAAAAACCCTAATTGGACAAGAATAAGCCTAGGGAGGACGAAAATGACCTAATTGTTCATCCAATGACACAAACACACCTATTGGATGCACAAGATTGGTTAAAAACCCAAATTGGACAAGAATAAGCCTTGGGAGGACGAAAACGACGTAAATGTTCATCCAATGACACAAACACACCTATTGGATGCACAAAATTGGTTAAAAACCCTAATTGGCCAAGAATAAGCCTAGGGAGGACGAAAATGACCTAATTGTTTATCCAATGACACAAATGAACTTATTGGATGCACAAGATTGTTTAAAAACCCTAATTGCATAAGAATAAGCCTAGGGAGGACGAAAATGACCTAATTGTTCATCCAATGACTCAAACACACCTATTGGAAGCACAAGATTGGTTTAAAACCATAATTGGAGAAGAATAAGCCTAGGGAGGACGAAAATGACATAAATGTTCATCCAATGACACAAACACACCTATTGGATGCACCAGATTGGTTAAAAACCCTAATTGGACAAGAATAAGCCTAGAGAGGACGAAAATGACCTAAATGTTAATACAATGACACAATTGAACTTGTTGGATGCACAAGATTGGTTAAAAACCCTAATTGCATAAGAATAAGCCTAGGGAGGACGAAAATGACCTAAACGTTCAACCAATGACACAGACACACCTTTTGGATGCACAAGATTGGTTAAAAACCCTAATTGGACAAGAATAAGCCTAGAGAGGACGAAAATGACCTAAATGTTTATACAATGACACAAATGAATTTATTGGATGCACAAGATTGGTTAAAAACCCTAATTGGACAAGAATAAGCCTAGGGAGGACGAAAATGACCTAATTGTTCATCCAATGACGAAAACACACTTATTGGATGCACAAGATTGGTTAAAAACCCTAATTGGACAAGAACAAGCCTAGGGAGGACGAAAATTACCTAATTGTTCTTCCAATGACACAAACACGCCTATTGGATGCACAAGATTGGTTAAAAACCGTAATTGGACAAGTATAAGCCTAGGGAGGACGAAAATGACGTAAATGTTCATCCAATGACACAATCACACCTATTGGATGCACAAGATTGGTTAAAAACCCTAATTGGACCAGAATACGCTTAGGGAGGACGAAAATGACCTAAATGTTCATTCAATGACACAAACACACCTATTGGATGCACAAGATTGGTTAAAAACCCTAATTGGACAAGAATAAGCTAAGGCAGGACGAAAATGACGTAAATGTTCGTCCAATGACACAAACACACCTATTGGATGCACAAAAATGGTTAAAAACCCTAATTGGCCAAGAATAAGCATAGGGAGGACGAAAATGACCTAATTGTTTGTCCAATGACACAAATGAACTTATTGGATGCACAAGATTGGTTAAAAACCCTAATTGCATAAGAATAAGCCTAGGGAGGACGAAAATGACCTAATTGTTCATCCAATGACACAAACACACCTATTGGAAGCACAAGATTGGTTTAAAACCCTAATTGGACAAGAATAAGCCTAGGGAGGACGAAAATGACCTAAATGTTCAACCAATGACACAAACATACCTATTGGATGTACAAGATTGGTTAAAAACCCTAATTGGACAAGAATAAGCCTAGAGAGGACGAAAATGACCTAAATGTTAATACAATGACACAAATGAACTTGCTGGATGCACAAGATTGGTTAAAAACCCTAATTGCATAAGAATAAGCCTAGGGAGGACGAAAATGACCTAATTGTTCATCCAATGACACAAACACACCTATTAGAAGCACAAGATGGGTTTAAAACCCTAATTGCACAAGAATAAGCCTAGGGAGGACGAAAATGACCTAAACGTTCAACCAATGACACAAACACACCTATTGGATGCACAAGATTGGTTTAAAACCCTAATTGGACAAGAATAAGCCTAGAGAGGACGAAAATGACCTAAATGTTAATATAATGACACAATTGAACTTGTTGGATGCACAAGATTGGTTAAAAACCCTAATTGGCCAAGAATAAGCATAGGGAGGACAAAAATGACCTAATTGTTCATCCAATGACACAAACACACCTATTGGATGCACAAGATTGGTTAAAACCCCTAATTGGACAAGAATAAGCCAAGGCAGGACGAAAATGACGTAAATGTTCATCCAATGACACAAACACACCTATTGGATGCACAAAAATGGTTAAAAACCCTAATTGGCCAAGAATAAGCCTAGGAAGGACGAAAATGACCTAATTATTTATCCAATGACACAAATGAACTTATTGGATGCACAAGATTGGTTAAAAACCATAATTGCATAAGAAAAAGCCTAGGGAGGACGAAAATGACCTAATTGTTCATCCAATGACACAAACACACCTATTGGAAGCACAAAATTGGTTTAAAACCCTAATTGGACAAGAATAAGCCTAGGGAGGACGAAAATGACATAAATGTTCAACCAATGACACAAACACACCTATTGGATGCACAAGATTGGTTAAAAACCCTAATTGGACAAGAATAAGCCTAGAGAGGACGAAAATGACCTAAATGTTAATACAATGACACAAATGAACTTGTTGGATGCACAAGATTGGTTAAAAACCCTAATTGGCCAAGAATAAGCATAGGGAGGACGAAAATGACCTAACTGTTCATCGAAGGACCCAAACGAACTTATTGGATGCACAAGATTGTTTAAAAACCCTAATTGAATAAGAATAAGCCTAGAGAGGAGGAAAATGACCTAAATGTTTATACAATGACACAAACGAACTTATTGTATGCACAACATTGGTTAAAAACCCTAATTGGCCAAGAATAAGCCTAGGGAGGACGAAAATGACCTAATTGTTCATCCAATGACACAAATGAACTTATTGGATGCACAAGATCGGCTAAACACCATAATTGCATAAGAATAAGCCAAGGGAGGACGAAAACGACCTAATTGTTCATCCAATGACACAAACACACCTTTTGGATGCACAAGATTGGTTAAAAACCCTAATTGGACAAGAATAAGCCAAGGGAGGACGAAAATGACCTAATTATTCATCCAATGACACAAACACACCTATTGGATGCACAAGATTGGTTATAAACCCTAATTGGACAAGAATAAGCCTAGGGAGGACGAAAATGACGTAAATGTTCATCCAATGACACAAACACACCTATTGGATGCACAAAATTGTTAAAAACCCTAATTGGACAAGAATAAGCCTAGAGAGGACGAAAATGACCTAAATGTTCATTCAATGACACAAACACACCTATTGGATGCACAAAATTGGTTAAAAACCCTAATTGGACAAGAATAAGCCTAGAGAGGACGAAAATGATCTAAATGTTAATCCAATGACACAAATGAATTTATTGGATGCTCAAGATTGGTTAAAAACCCTAATTGGACAAGAATAAGCATAGGGAGGACGAAAATGACCTAATTGTTCATCCAATGACACAAACACACCTATTGGATGCACAAGATTGGTTAAAAACCCTAATTGGACAAGAATAAGCCTTGGGAGGACGAAAATGACGTAAATGTTCATCCAATGACACAAACACACCTATTGGATGCACAAAATTGGTTAAAAACCCTAATGGGCCAAGAATAAGCCTAGGGAGGACGAAAATGACCTAATTGTTTATCCAATGACACAAATGAACTTATTGGATGCACAAGATTGTTTAAAAACCCTAATTGCATAAGAATAAGCCTAGGGAGGACGAAAATGACCTAATTGTTCATCCAATGACTCAAACACACCTATTGGAAGCACAAGATTGGTTTAAAACCATAATTGGAGAAGAATAAGCCTAGGGAGGACGAAAATGACATAAATGTTCAACCAATGACACAAACAGACCTATTGGATGCACCAGATTGGTTAAAAACCCTAATTGGACAAGAATAAGCCTAGAGAGGACGAAAATGACCTAAATGTTAATACAATGACACAATTGAACTTGTTGGATGCACAAGATTGGTTAAAAACCCTAATTGCATAAGAATAAGCCTAGGGAGGACGAAAATGACCTAAACGTTCAACCAATGACACAGACACACCTTTTGGATGCACAAGATTGGTTAAAAACCCTAATTGGACAAGAATAAGCCTAGAGAGGACGAAAATGACCTAAATGTTTATACAATGACACAAATGAATTTATTGGATGCACAAGATTGGTTAAAAACCCTAATTGGACAAGAATAAGCCTAGGGAGGACGAAAATGACCTAATTGTTCATCCAATGACACAAACACACTTATTGGATGCACAAGATTGGTTAAAAACCCTAATTGGACAAGAACAGGCCTAGGGAGGACGAAAATTACCTAATTGTTCTTCCAATGACACAAACACGCCTATTGGATGCACAAGATTGGTTAAAAACCGTAATTGGACAAGAATAAGCCTAGGGAGGACGAAAATGACGTAAATGTTCATCCAATGACACAATCACACCTATTGGATGCACAAGATTGGTTAAAAACCCTATTTGGACCAGAATACGCTTAGGGAGGACGAAAATGACCTAAATGTTCATTCAATGACACAAACACACCTATTGGATGCACAAGATTGGTTAAAAACCCTAATTGGACAAGAATAAGCTAAGGCAGGACGAAAATGACGTAAATGTTCATCCAATGACACAAACACACCTATTGGATGCACAAAAATGGTTAAAAACCCTAATTGGCCAAGAATAAGCCTAGGAAGGACGAAAATGACCTAATTATTTATCCAATGACACAAATGAACTTATTGGATGCAAAAGATTGGTTAAAAACCATAATTGCATAAGAAAAAGCCTAGGGAGGACGAAAATGACCTAATTGTTCATCCAATGACACAAACACACCTATTGGAAGCACAAGATTGGTTTAAAACCCTAATTGGACAAGAATAAGCCTAGGGAGGACGAAAATGACATAAATGTTCAACCAATGACACAAACACACCTATTGGATGCACAAGATTGGTTAAAAACCCTAATTGGACAAGAATAAGCCTAGAGAGGACGAAAATGACCTAAATGTTAATACAATGACACAAATGAACTTGTTGGATGCACAAGATTGGTTAAAAACCCTAATTGGCCAAGAATAAGCATAGGGAGGACGAAAATGACCTAATTGTTCATCGAAGGACCCAAACGAACTTATTGGATGCACAAGATTGTTTAAAAACCCTAATTGAATAAGAATAAGCCTAGAGAGGAGGAAAATGACCTAATTGTTTATCCAATGACACAAATGAACTTATTGGATGCACAAGATTGTTTAAAAACCCTAATTGCATAAGAATAAGCCTAGGGAGGACGAAAATGACCTAATTGTTCATCCAATGACTCAAACACACCTATTGGAAGCACAAGATTGGTTTAAAACCATAATTGGAGAAGAATAAGCCTAGGGAGGACGAAAATGACATAAATGTTCAACCAATGACACAAACACACCTATTGGATGCACCAGATTGGTTAAAAACCCTAATTGGACAAGAATAAGCCTAGAGAGGACGAAAATGACCTAAATGTTAATACAATGACACAATTGAACTTGTTGGATGCACAAGATTGGTTAAAAACCCTAATTGCATAAGAATAAGCCTAGGGAGGACGAAAATGACCTAAACGTTCAACCAATGACACAGACACACCTTTTGGATGCACAAGATTGGTTAAAAACCCTAATTGGACAAGAATAAGCCTAGAGAGGACGAAAATGACCTAAATGTTTATACAATGACACAAATGAATTTATTGGATGCACAAGATTGGTTAAAAACCCTAATTGGACAAGAATAAGCCTAGGGAGGACGAAAATGACCTAATTGTTCATCCAATGACGAAAACACACTTATTGGATGCACAAGATTGGTTAAAAACCCTAATTGGACAAGAACAAGCCTAGGGAGGACGAAAATTACCTAATTGTTCTTCCAATGACACAAACACGCCTATTGGATGCACAAGATTGGTTAAAAACCGTAATTGGACAAGTATAAGCCTAGGGAGGACGAAAATGACGTAAATGTTCATCCAATGACACAATCACACCTATTGGATGCACAAGATTGGTTAAAAACCCTAATTGGACCAGAATACGCTTAGGGAGGACGAAAATGACCTAAATGTTCATTCAATGACACAAACACACCTATTGGATGCACAAGATTGGTTAAAAACCCTAATTGGACAAGAATAAGCTAAGGCAGGACGAAAATGACGTAAATGTTCGTCCAATGACACAAACACACCTATTGGATGCACAAAAATGGTTAAAAACCCTAATTGGCCAAGAATAAGCATAGGGAGGACGAAAATGACCTAATTGTTTGTCCAATGACACAAATGAACTTATTGGATGCACAAGATTGGTTAAAAACCCTAATTGCATAAGAATAAGCCTAGGGAGGACGAAAATGACCTAATTGTTCATCCAATGACACAAACACACCTATTGGAAGCACAAGATTGGTTTAAAACCATAATTGGCCAAGAATAAGCCTAGGGAGGACGAAAATGACCTAAATGTTCAACCAATGACACAAACACACCTATTGGATGCACAAGATTGGTAAAAACCCTAATTGGACAAGAATAAGCCTAGAGAGGACGTAAATGACCTAAATGTTAATACAATGACACAAATGAACTTGTTGGATGCACAAGATTGGTTAAAAACCCTAATTGCATAAGAATAAGCCTAGGGAGGACGAAAATGACCTAATTGTTCATCCAATGACACAAACACACCTATTGGAAGCACAAGATTGGTTTAAAACCATAATTGCACAAGAATAAGCCTAGGGAGGACGAAAATGACCTAAACGTTCAACCAATGACACAAACACACCTATTGGATGCACAAGATTGGTTAAAAACCCTAATTGGACAAGAATAAGCCTAGAGAGGACGAAAATGACCTAAATGTTAATACAATGACACAAATGAACTTGTTGGATGCACAAGATTGGTTAAAAACCCTAATTGGCCAAGAATAAGCATAGGGAGGACGAAAATGACCTAATTGTTCATCCAATGACACAAACGAACTTATTGGATGCACAAGATTGGTTAAAAACCCTAATTGAATAAGAATAAGCCTATGGAGGACGAAAATGACCTAATTGTTCATCAAATAACACAGACACACCTATTGGATGCACAAGATTGGTTAAAAACCCTAATTGGACAAGAATAAGCCTAGAGAGGACGAAAATGACCTAAATGTTTATACAATGACACAAACGAACTTATTGTATGCACAACATTGGTTAAAAACCCTAATTGGCCAAGAATAAGCCTAGGGAGGACGAAAATGACCCAATTGTTCATCCAATGACACAAATGAACTTATTGGATGCACAAGATCGGCTAAAAACCATAATTGCATAAGAATAAGCCTAGGGAGGACGAAAACGACCTAATTGTTCATCCAATGACACAAACACACCTATTGGATGCACAAGATTGGTTAAAAACCCTAATTGGACAAGAATAAGCCTAGAGAGGACGAAAATGACCTAAATGTTCATTCAATGACACAAACACACCTATTGGATGCACAAAATTGGTTAAAAACCCTAATTGGACAAGAATAAGCCTAGAGAGGACGAAAATGACCTAAATGTTAATCCAATGACACAAATGAATTTATTGGATGCACAAGATTGGTTAAAAACCCTAATTGGACAAGAATAATCCTAGGGAGGACGAAAATGACCTAATTGTTCATCCAATGACACAAACACACCTATTGGATGCACAAGATTGGTTAAAAACCCTAATTGGACAAGAATAAGCCTAGGGAGGACGAAAATGACCTAATTGTTCATCCAATGACACAAACACACCTATTGGATGCACAAGATTGGTTAAAAACCCTAATTGGAGAAGAATAACCCTAGGGAGGACGAAAATGACCTAAATGTTCATCCAATGACACACACACACCTATTGGATGCACAAGATAGGTTAAAAACCCTAATTGGAGAAGAATCAGTGTAGGAAGGACGAAAATCACCTAAATGTTCATCCAATGACACAAACACACCTATTGGATGCACAAGATTGGTTAAAAACCCTAATTGGACAAGATTAAGTGTAGGGAGGACGAAAATGACCTAAATGTTCATCCAATGACACAAACAAACCAATTGGATGCACAAGATTGGTTAAAAACCCTAATTGGACAAGATTAAGTGTAGGGAGGACGAAAATGACCTAAATGTTCATCCAATGACACAAACACACCTATTGGATGCACAAGATTGGTTAAAAACCCTAATTGGACAAGATTAAGTGTAGGGAGGTCGGAAATGACCTAAATGTTCATCCAATGACACAAACACACCTATTGGATGCACAAGATTGGTTAAAAACCCTAATTGGACAAGATTAAGTGTAGGGAGGACGAAAATGACCTAAATGTTCATCCAATGACACAAACACACCTTTTGGTTGCACAAGATTGAATAAAAACCTTTATTGGACAAGATAAAATGTAGGGATGACGAAAATGACCTAAATGTTCATCCAATGACACAAACACACCTATTGGATGCAAAAGATTGGTTAAAAACCCTAATTGGACAAGAATAACCCTAGGGAGGACGAAAATCACCTAAATGTTCATCAAACGACACAAACACACCTATTGGATCCGCAAGATTGGTTAAAAACCCTAATTGGACAAGAATAACCCTAGGGAGGACGAAAATGACCTAAATGTTCATCCAATGACACAAACACACCTATTGGATGCACAAGATTGGTTAAAAACCCTAATTGGACAAGATTAAGTGTAGGGAGGACGAAAATGACCTAAATGTTCATCCAATGACACAAACACACCTATTGGATGCACAAGATTAGTTAAAACCCTAATTGGACAATACTAACCCTAGGGAGGACGAAAATGACCTAAATGTTCATCCAATGACACAAACACACCTATTGGATGCACAAGATTGGATAAAAACCCTAAATGGAGAAGAATAACCTTAGGGAGGACGAAAATGACCTAAATGTTCATCCAATGACACAAACACACCTATTGGATGCACAAGATTGGTTAAAAACCCTAATTGGACAAGATTAAGTGTAGGGAGGACGAAAATGACCTAAATGTTCATCCAATGACACAAACACACCTATTGGATGCACAAGATTGGTTAAAAATCCTAATTAGAGAAGAATAACCCTAGGGTGGAGGAAAATGACCTAAATGTTCATCCAATGACACAAACACACCTATTGGATGCACAAGATTGGTTAAAAACCCTAATTGGACAAGATTAAGTGTAGGGAGGACGAAAATGACCTAAATGTTCATCCAATGACACAAACACACCTATTGGATGCACAAGATTGGTTAAAAACCCTAATTGGAGAAGAATAACCCTAGGGAGGACGAAAATGACTTAAATGTTCATCCAATGACATAAACACACCTATTGGATGCACAAAATTGGTTAAAAACCCTAATTGGACAAGATTAAGTGTAGGGAGGACGAAAATGACCTAAATGTTCATCCAATGACACAAACACACCTATTGGATGCACAAGAATGGTTAAAAACCCTAATTCGAGAAGAATAACCCTAGGGAGGACGAATATGACCTAAATGTTCATCCAATGACACAAACACACCTATTGGATGCACAAGATTGGTTAAAAACCCTAATTGGACAAGATTAAGTGTAGGGAGGACGAAAATGACCTAAATGTTCATCCAATGACACAAACTCCCCAATTGGATGCACAAGATTGGCTAAAAACCCCAATTGGAAAAGAATAACCCTAGGAAAGACGAAAATGACCTAAATGTTCATCCAATGACACAAACACACCTATTGGATGCACAAGATTGGTTAAAAACCCTAATTGGACAAGATTAAGTGTAGGGAGGACGAAAATGACCTAAATGTTCATCCAATGACACAAACACACATATTGAATGCACAAGATTGGTTAAAAACCCTAATTGGACAAGACTAACCCTAGGGAGGACGAAAATGACCTAAATGTTCATCCAATGACACAAACATACCTATTGGATGCACAAGATTGGTTAAAAACCCTAATTGGACAAGAATAACCCTATGGAGGAAGAAAATGACCTAAATGTTCATCCAATGACACAAACACACCTATTGGATGCACAAGATTGGTTAAAAACCCTAATTGGACAACACTAACCCTAGGGAGGACGAAAATGACCTAAATGTTTATCCAATGACACAAACACACCTATTGGATGCAAAAGATTGGTTAAAAACCCTAATTGGACAAGATTATGTGTAGGGAGGATGAAAATGACCTAAATGTTCATCCAATGACACAAACACACCTATTGGATGCACAAGATTGGTTAAAAACCCTAATTGGACAAGATTAAGTGTAGGGAGGACGAAAATGACCTAAATGTTCATCCAATGACACAAACAAACCTATTGGATGCACAAGATTGGTTAAAAACCCTAATTGGTGAAGAATAACCCTAGGGAGGACGAAAATGACCTAAATTTTCATCCAATGACACAAACACACCTATTGGATGCACAAGATTGGTTAAAAACCCTAATTGGACAAGAATAAGCCTAGGGAGGACGAAAATGACCTAAATGTTCATCCAATGACACAAACACACCTATTGGATGCACAAAATTGGTTAAAAACCCTAATTGGACAAGAATAAGCCTAGAGAGGACGAAAATGACCTAAATGTTAATCCAATGACACAAATGAATTTATTGGATGCTCAAGATTGGTTAAAAACCCTAATTGGACAAGAATAAGCCTAGGGAGGACGAAAATGACCTAATTGTTCATCCAATGACACAAACACACCTATTGGAAGCACAAGATTGGTTTAAAACCTTAATTGGACAAGAATAAGCCTAGGGAGGACGAAAACGACCTAATTGTTCATCAAATAACACAGACACACCTATTGGATGCACAAGATTGGTTAAAAACCCTAATTGGACAAGAATAAGCCTAGGGAGGATGAAAATGACCCAATTGTTCATCCAATGATACAAATGAACTTATTGGATAAGAATAAGCCTAGGGAGGACGAAAACGACCTAATTGTTCATCCAATGACACAAATACACCTATTGGATGCACAAGATTGGTTAAAAACCCTAATTCGACAAGAATAAACCTAGGGAGGACGAAAATGACCTAAATGTTAATCCAATGACACAAATGAATTTATTGGATGCACAAGATTGGTTAAAAACCCTAATTGGACAAGAATAAGCCTAGGAAGGACGAAAATGACCTAATTGTTCATCCAATGATACAAATGAACTTATTGGATAAGAATAAGCCTAGGGAGGACGAAAACGACCTAATTGTTCACCCAATGACACAAATACACCTATTGGATGCACAAGATTGGTTAAAAACCCTAATTCAACAAGAATAAGCCTAGGGAGGACGAAAATGACCTAAATGTTAATCCAATGACACAAATGAATTTATTGGATGCACAAGATTGGTTAAAAACCCTAATTGGACAAGAATAAGCCTAGGGAGGACAAAAATGACCTAATTGTTCATCCAATGACACAAACACACCTATTGGATGCACAAGATTGGTTAAAAACCCTAATTGGACAAGAACGAGCCAAGGCAGGACGAAAATGACGTAAATGTTCATCCAATGACACAAACACACCTATTGGATGCACAAAATGGTTAAAAACCCTAATTGGCCAAGAATAAGCCTAGGGAGGACGAAAATGACCTAATTGTTTATCCAATGACACAAATGAACTTATTGGATGCACAAGATTGGTTAAAAACCCTAATTGCATAGGAATAAGCCTAGGGATGACGAAAATGACCTAATTGTTCATGCAATGCCACAAACACACCTATTGGAAGCACAAGATTGGTTTAAAACCCTAATTGGACAAGAATAAGCCTAGGGAGGACGAAAATGACCTAAATGTTCAACCAATGACACAAACACACCTATTGGATGCACAAGATTGGTTAAAAACCCTAATTGGACAAGAATAAGCCTAGAGAGGACGAAAATGACCTAAATGTTAATACAATGACACAAATGAACTTGTTGGATGCACAAGATTGGTTAAAAACCCTAATTGGCCAAGAATAAGCATAGGGAGGACGAAAATGACCTAATTGTTCATCCAATGACACAAACGAACTTATTGGATGCACAAGATTGGTTAAAAACCCTAATTGAATAAGAATAAGCCTATGGAGGACGAAAATGACCTAATTGTTCATCAAATAACACAGACACACCTATTGGATGCACAAGATTGGTTAAAAACCCTAATTGGACAAGAATAAGCCTAGAGAGGACGAAAATGACCTAAATGTTTATACAATGACACAAACGAACTTATTGTATGCACAACATTGGTTAAAAACCCTAATTGGCCAAGAATAAGCCTAGGGAGGACGAAAATGACCCAATTGTTCATCCAATGACACAAATGAACTTATTGGATGCACAAGATCGGTTAAAACCATAATTACATAAGAATAAGCCTAGGGAGGACGAAAACGACCTAATTGTTCATCCAATGACACAAACACACCTATTGGATGCACAAGATTGGTTAAAAACCCTAATTGGACAAGAATAAGCCTAGGGAGGACGAAAATGACCTAAATGTTCATTCAATGACACAAACACACCTATTGGATGCACAAAATTGGTTAAAAACCCTAATTGGACAAGAATAAGCCTAGATAGGACGAAAATGACCTAAATGTTAATCCAATGACACAAATGAATTTATTGGATGCACAAGATTGGTTAAAAACCCTAATTGGACAAGAATAAGCCTAGGGAGGACGAAAATGACCTAATTGTTCATCCAATGACACAAACACACCTATTGGATGCACAAGATTAGTTAAAAACCCTAATTTGACAAGAATAAGCCTAGGGAGGACGAAAATGACGTAAATGTTCATCCATTGACACAAACACACCTATTGGATGCACAAAATTGGTTAAAAACCCTAATTGGACAAGAATAAGCCTATAGAGGACGAAAATGACCTAAATGTTCATTCAATGACACAAACACACCTATTGGACGCACAAAATTGGTTAAAAACCCTAATTGGACAAGAATAAGCATAGAGAGGACGAAATTGACCTAAATGTTAATCCAATGACACAAATGAATTTATTGGATGCACAAGATTGGTTAAAAACCCTAATTGGACAAGAATAAGCCTAGGGAGGACGAAAATGACCTAATTGTTCATCCAATGACACAAACACACCTATTGGATGCACAAGATTGGTTAAAAACCCAAATTGGACAAGAATAAGCCTTGGGAGGACGAAAACGACGTAAATGTTCATCCAATGACACAAACACACCTATTGGATGCACAAAATTGGTTAAAAACCCTAATTGGCCAAGAATAAGCCTAGGGAGGACGAAAATGACCTAATTGTTTATCCAATGACACAAATGAACTTATTGGATGCACAAGATTGTTTAAAAACCCTAATTGCATAAGAATAAGCCTAGGGAGGACGAAAATGACCTAATTGTTCATCCAATGACTCAAACACACCTATTGGAAGCACAAGATTGGTTTAAAACCATAATTGGAGAAGAATAAGCCTAGGGAGGACGAAAATGACATAAATGTTCAACCAATGACACAAACACACCTATTGGATGCACCAGATTGGTTAAAAACCCTAATTGGACAAGAATAAGCCTAGATAGGACGAAAATGACCTAAATGTTAATCCAATGACACAAATGAAAATTTATTGGATGCACAAGATTGGTTAAAAACCCTAATTGGACAAGAATAAGCCTAGGGAGGACGAAAATGACCTAATTGTTCATCCAATGACACAAACACACCTATTGGAAGCACAAGATTGGTTTAAAACCCTAATTGGACAAGAATAAGCCTAGGGAGGACGAAAATGACCTAATTGTTCATCCAATGACACAAACACACCTATTGGATGCACAAGATTGGTTAAAAACCCTAATTGGACAAGAATAAGCCTAGGGAGGACGAAAATGACCTAATTGTTCATCCAATGACACAAACACACCTACTGGATGCACAAGATTGGTTAAAAACCCTAATTGGACAAGAATAAGCCTAGAGAGGACGAAAATGACCTAAATGTTCATTCAATGACACAAACACACCTATTGGATGCACAAAATTGGTTAAAAACCCTAATTGGACAAGAATAAGCCTAGAGAGGACGAAAATGACCTAAATGTTAATCCAATGACACAAATGAATTTATTGGATGCACAAGATTGGTTAAAAACCATAATTGGACAAGAATAAGCCTAGGGAGGACGAAAATGACCTAATTGTTCATCCAATGACACAAACACACCTTTTGGATGCACAAGATTGGTTAAAAACCCTAATTGGACAAGAATAAGCCTAGGGAGGACGAAAATGACGTAAATGTTCCTCCAATGACACAAACACACCTATTGGATGCACAAAATTGTTAAAAACCCTAATTGGAAAAGAATAAGCCTAGAGAGGACGAAAATGACCTAAATGTTCATTCAATGACACAAACACACCTATTGGATGCACAAAATTGGTTAAAAACCCTAATTGGACAAGAATAAGCCTAGAGAGGACGAAAATGACCTAAATGTTAATCCAATGACACAAATGAATTTATTGGATGCTCAAGATTGGTTAAAAACACTAATTGGACAAGAATAAGCCTAGGGAGGACGAAAATGACCTAATTGTTCATCCAATGACACAAACACACCTATTGGATGCACAAGAATGGTTAAAAACCCTAATTGGACAAGAATAAGCCTTGGGAGGACGAAAATGACGTAAATGTTCATCCAATGACACAAACACACCTATTGGATGCACAAAATTGGTTAAAAACCCTAATTGGCCAAGAATAAGCCTAGGGAGGACGAAAATGACCTAATTGTTTATGCAATGACACAAATGAACTTATTGGATGCACAAGATTGGTTAAAAACCCTACTTGCATAAGAATAAGCCTAGGGAGGACGAAAATGACCTAATTGTTCATCCTATGACACAAACACACCTATTGAAAGCACAAGATTGGTTTAAAACCCTAATTGGACAAGAATAAGCCTAGGGAGGACGAAAATGACCTAAATATTCAACCAATGACACAAACACACCAATTGGATGCACAAGATTGGTTGAAAACCCTAATTGGACAAGAATAAGCCTAGAGAGGACGAAAATGACCTAAATGTTAATACAATGACACAAATGAACTTGTTGGATGCACAAGATTGGTTAAAAACCCTAATTGCATAAGAATAAGCCTATGGAGGACGAAAATGACCTAATTGTTCATCCAATGACACAAACACACCTATTGGAAGCACAAGATTGGTTTAAAACCTTAATTGCACAAGAATAAGCCTAGGGAGGACGAAAATGACCTAAACGTTCAACCAATGACACAAACACACCTATTGGATGCACAAGATTGGTTAAAAACCCTAATTGGACAAGAATAAGCCTAGAGAGGACGAAAATGACCTAAATGTTAATACAATGACACAAATGAACTTGTTGGATGCACAAGATTGGTTAAAAACCCTAATTGCATAAGAATAAGCCTAGGGAGGACGAAAATGACCTAATTGTTCATCCAATGACACAAACACACCTATTGGAAGCACAAGATTGGTTTAAAACCCTAATTGCACAAGAATAAGCCTAGGGAGGACGAAAATGACCTAAACGTTCAACCAATGACACAAACACACCTATTGGATGCACAAGATTGGTTAAAAACCCTAATTGGACAAGAATAAGCCTAGAGAGGACGAAAATGACCTAAATGTTAATCCAATGACACAAATGAATTTATTGGATGCACAAGATTGGTTAAAAACCATAATTGGACAAGAATAATCCTAGGGAGGACGAAAATGACCTAATTGTTCATCCAATGACACAAACGCACCTATTGGATGCACAAGATTGGTTAAAAACCCTAATTGGACAAGAATAAGCCTAGGGAGGACGAAAATGACCTAATTGTTCATCCAATGACACAAACACACCTATTGGATGCACAAGATTGGTTAAAAACCCTAATTGGACAAGAATAAGCCTAGGGAGGACGAAAATGAACTAATTGTTCATGCAATGCCACAAACACACCTATTGGAAGCACAAGATTGGTTTAAAACCCTAATTGGACAAGAATAAGCCTAGGGAGGACGAAAATGACCTAAATGTTCAACCAATGACACAAACACACCTATTGGATGCACAAGATTGGTTAAAAACCCTAATTGGACAAGAATAAGCCTAGAGAGGACGAAAATGACCTAAATGTTAATACAATGACACAAATGAACTTGTTGGATGCACAAGATAGGTTAAAAACCCTAATTGCATAAGAATAAGCCTAGGGAGGACGAAAATGACCTAATTGTTCATCCATTGACACAAACACACCTATTGGAAGCACAAGATTGGTTTAAAACCCTAATTGCACAAGAATAAGCCTAGGGAGGACGAAAATGACCTAAACGTTCAACCAATGGCACAAACACACCTATTGGATGCACAAGATTGGTTAAAAACCTTAATTGGACAAGAATAAGCCTAGAGAGGACGAAAATGACCTAAACGTTCAACCAATGACACAAACACACCTATTGGATGCACAAGATTGGTTAAAAACCCTAATTGGACAAGAATAAGCCTAGAGAGGACGAAAAAGACCTAAATGTTAATACAATGACACAATTGAACTTGTTGGATGCACAAGATTGGTTAAAAACCCTAATTGGCCAAGAATAAGCATAGGGAGGACAAAAATGACCTAATTGTTCATCCAATGACACAAACACACCTATTGGATGCACAAGATTGGTTAAAACCCCTAATTGGACAAGAATAAGCCAAGGTAGGACGAAAATGACGTAAATGTTCATCCAATGACACAAACACACCTATTGAATGCACAAAATTGTTAAAAACCCTAATTGGACAAGAATAAGCCTAGAGAGGACGAAAATGACCTAAATGTTCATTCAATGACACAAACACACCTATTGGATGCACAAAATTGGTTAAAAACCCTAATTGGACAAGAATAAACCAAGGCAGGACGAAAATGACGTAAATGTTCATCCAATGACACAAACACACCTATTGGATGCACAAAAATGGTTAAAAACCCTAATTGGCCAAGAATAAGCCTAGGGAGGACGAAAATGACCTAATTGTTTGTCCAATGACACAAACGAACTTATTGGATGCACAAGATTGGTTAAAAACCCAAATTGCATAAGAATAAGCCTAGGGAGGACGAAAATGACCTAATTGTTCATCCAATGACACAAACACACCTATTGGAAGCACAAGATTGGTCTACAACCCTAATTGCACAAGTATAAGCCTAGGGAGGACGAAAATGACCTAAATGTTCAACCAATGACACAAACACACCTATTGGATGCACAAGATTGGTTAAAAACCCTAATTGGACAAGAATAAGCCTAGAGAGGACGAAAATGACCTAAATGTTAATACAATGACCCAAATGAACTTGTTGGATGCACAAGATTGGTTAAAAACCCTAATTGCATAAGAATAAGCCTAGGGAGGACGAAAATGACCTAATTGTTCATCCAATGACACAAACACACCTATTGGATGCACAAGATTGGTTTAAAACCCTAATTGCACAAGAATAAGCCTAGAGAGGACGAAAATGACCTAAATGTTAATCCAATGACACAAATGAATTTATTGGATGCTCAAGATTGGTTAAAAACCCTAATTGGACAAGAATAAGCCTAGGGAGGACGAAAATGACGTAAATGTTCATCCAATGACACAAACACACCTATTGGATGCAAAAAATTGTTAAAAACCCTAATTGGACAAGAATAAGCCTAGAGAGGACGAAAATGACCTAAATGTTCATTCAATGACGCAAACACACCTATTGGATGCACAAGATTGGTTAAAAACCCTAATTGGACAAGAATAAACCAAGGCAGGACGAAAATGACTTAAATGTTCATCCAATGACCCAAACACACCTATTGGATGCACAAAAATGGTTAAAAACCCTAATTGGCCAAGAATAAGCCTAGGGAGGACGAAAATGACCTAAATGTTAATCCAATGACACAAATGAATTTATTGGATGCACAAGATTGGTTAAAAACCCTAATTGGACAAGAATAAGCCTAGGGAGGACGAAAATGACCTAATTGTTCATCCAATGACACAAACACACCTATTGGATGCACAAGATTGGTTAAAAACCCTAATTGGACAAGAATAAGCCAAGGCAGGACGAAAATGACGTAAATGTTCATCCAATGACACAAACGCACGTATTGGATGCACAAAATGGTTAAAAACCCTAATTGGCCAAGAATAAGCCTAGGGAGGACGAAAATGACCTAATTGTTTATCCAATGACACAAATGAACTTATTGGATGCACAAGATTGGTTAAAAACCCTAATTGCATAAGAATAAGCCTAGGGAGGACGAAAATGAACTAATTGTTCATGCAATGCCACAAACACACCTATTGGAAGCACAAGATTGGTTTAAAACCCTAATTGGACAAGAATAAGCCTAGGGAGGACGAAAATGACCTAATTGTTCAACCAATGACACAAACACACCTATTGGATGCACAAGATTGGTTAAAAACCCTAATTGGACAAGAATAAGCCTAGAGAGGACGAAAATGACCTAAATGTTAATACAATGACACAAATGAACTTGTTGGATGCACAAGATTGGTTAAAAACCCTAATTGCATAAGAATAAGCCTAGGGAGGACGAAAATGACCTAATTGTTCATCCAATGACACAAACACACCTATTGGAAGCACAAGATTGGTTTAAAACCCTAATTGCACAAGAATAAGCCTAGGGAGGACGAAAATGACCTAAACGTTCAACCAATGACACAAACACACCTATTGGATGCACAAGATTGGTTAAAAACCCTAATTGGACAAGAATAAGCCTAGAGAGGACGAAAATGACCTAAATGTTAATCCAATGACACAAATGAATTTATTGGATGCACAAGATTGGTTAAAAACCCTAATTGGACAAGAATAAGCCTAGAGAGGACGAAAATGACCTAAATGTTAATTCAATGACACAAATTAGTTTATTGGATGCACAAGATTGGTTTAAAACCCTAATGGGACAAGATTATGCCTAAGGACGACGAAAATGACCTAATTATTCATCCAATGACACAAAAACACCTATTGGATTCACAAGATTGGTTAAAAACCCTAATTGGACAAGAATAAGCCTACGAAGGACGAAAATGACCTAAATGTTCCCCCAATGACACAAACACACCTATTGGACGCACAACATTAGTTAAAACCCCAAATTGGACAAGAATAAGCCTAGAGAGGAAGAAAATGACCTAAATGTTAATCCAATGACACAAATGAATTTATTTGATGCACCAGATTGGTTAAAAACCCTAATTCAACAAGAATAAGCCTAGGGAGGACAAAAATGACCTAAATGTTGATCCAATGACACAAACACACCTATTGGATGCACAAGATTGGTTTAAAACCCTAATGGGACAAGAATAAGCCTAGGGAGGACGAAAATGACCTAAATGTTAATCCAATGACACAAACACTCCTATTGGATGCACAAGATTGGTTAAAAACCCTAATTGCATAAGAATAAGCCTAGGGAGGACGAAAATGACCTAATTGTTCATCCAATGACACAAACACACCTATTGGATGCACAAGATTGGTTAAAAACCCTAATTGGACAAGAATAAGCCTAGGGAGGACGAAAATGACGTAAATGTTCCTCCAATGACACAAACACACCTATTGGATGCACAAAATTGTTAAAAACCCTAATTGGACAAGAATAAGCCTAGAGAGGACGAAAATGACCTAAATGTTCATTCAATGACACAAACACACCTATTGGATGCACAAAATTGGTTAAAAACCCTAATTGGACAAGAATAAGCCTAGAGAGGACGAAAATGACCTAAATGTTAATCCAATGACACAAATGAATTTATTGGATGCTCAAGATTGGTTAAAAACCCTAATTGGACAAGAATAAGCCTAGGGAGGACGAAAATGACCTAATTGTTCATCCAATGACACAAACACACCTATTGGAAGCACAAGATTGGTTTAAAACCCTAATTGGACAAGAATAAGCCTAGGGAGGACGAAAATGACCTAATTGTTCATCCAATGACACAAACACACCTATTGGATGCACAAGATTGGTTAAAAACCCTAATTGGACAAGAATAAGCCTAGGGAGGACGAAAATGACGTAAATGTTCATCCAATGAGACAAACTCACCTATTGGATGCAAAAAATTGTGAAAAACCCTAATTGGACAAGAATAAGCCTAAAGAGGACGAAAATGACCTAAATGTTAATCCAATGACACAAATGAATTTATTGGATGCACAAGATTGGTTAAAAACCCTAATTGGACAAGAATAAGCCTAGGGAGGACGAAAATGACCTAATTGTTCATCCAATGACACAAACACACCTATTGGATGCACAAGATTGGTTAAAAACCCTAATTGGACAAGAATAAGCCTAGAGAGGACGAAAATGACCTAAATGTTCATCCAATGACACAAACACACCTATTGGATGCACAAAATTGGTTAAAAACCCTAATTGGACAAGAATAAGCCTAGAGAGGACGAAAATGACCTAAATGTTAATCCAATGACACAAATGAATTTATTGGATGCACAAGATTGGTTTAAAACACTAATTGGACAAGAATAAGCCTAGGGAGGACGAAAATGACCTAATTGTTCATCCAATGACACAAACACACCTATTGGATGCACAAGATTGGTTAAAAACCCTAATTGGACAAGAATAAGCCTAGAGAGGACGAAAATGACCTAAATGTTAATCCAATGACACAAATGAATTTATTGGATGCTCAAGATTGGTTAAATACCATAATTGGACAAGAATAAGCCTAGGGAGGACGAAAATGACCTAATTGTTCATCCAATGACACAAACACACCTATTGGAAGCACAAGATTGGTTTAAAACCCTAATTGGACAAGAATAAGCCTAGGGAGGACGAAAATGACCTACTTGTTCATCAAATAACACAGACACACCTATTGGATGCACAAGATTGGTTAAAAACCCTAATTGGACAAGAATAAGCCTAGAGAGGACGAAAATGACCTAAATGTTTATAGAATGACACAAACGAACTTATTGTATGCACAACATTGATTAAAAACCCTAATTGGAGAAGAATAAGCCTAGAGAGGACGAAAATGACCTAAATGTTTATACAATGACACAAACGAACTTATTGTATGCACAACATTGGTTAAAAACCCTAATTGGCCAAGAATAAGCCTAGGGAGGACGAAAATGACCCAATTGTTCATCCAGTGATACAAATGAACTTATTGGATAAGAATAAGCCTAGGGAGGACGAAAATGACCTAATTGTTCATCCAATGACACAAATACACCTATTGGATGCACAAGATTGGTTAAAAACCCTAATTCGCCAAGAATAAGCCTAGGGAGGACGAAAATGACCTAAATGTTAATCCAATGACACAAACGAACTTATTGTATGCACAACATTGGTTAAAAACCCTAATTGGCCAAGAATAAGCCTAGGGAGGACGAAAATGACCCAATTGTTCATCCAATGACACAAATGAACTTATTGGATGCACAAGATCGGCTAAAAACCATAATTGCATAAGAATAAGCCTAGGGAGGACGAAAACGACCTAATTGTTCATCCAATGACACAAACACACCTATTGGATGCACAAGATTGGTTAAAAACCCTAATTGGAAAGAATAAGCCAAGGCAGGACGAAAATGACGTAAATGTTCATCCAATGACACAAACACACCTATTGGATGCACAAAAATGGTTAAAAACCCTAATTGGCCAAGAATAAGCCTAGGGAGGACGAAAATGACCTAATTGTTTCTCCAATGACACAAATGAACTTATTGGATGCACAAGATTGGTTAAAAACCCTAATTGCATAAGAATAAGCCTAGGGAGGACGAAAATGACCTAATTGTTCATCCAATGACACAAACACACCTATTGGAAGCACAAGATTGGTTTAAAACCATAATTGCACAAGAATAAGCCTAGGGAGGACGAAAATGACCTAAACGTTCAACCAATGACACAAACACACCTATTGGATGCACAAGATTGGTTAAAAACCCTAATTGGACAAGAATAAGCCTAGAGAGGACGAAAATGACCTAAATGTTAATACAATGACACAATTGAACTTGTTGGATGCACAAGATCGGCTAAAAACCATAATTGCATAAGAATAAGCCTAGGGAGGACGAAAACGACATAATTGTTCATCCAATGACACAAACACACCTATTGGATGCACAAGATTGGTTAAAAACCCTAATTGGACAAGAATAAGCCAAGGCAGGACGAAAATGACGTAATTGTTCGTCAAATGACACAAACACACCTATTGGATGCACAAAAATGGTTAAAAACCCTAATTGGCCAAGAATAAGCCTAGGGAGGACGAAAATGACCTAATTATTTATCCAATGACACAAATGAACTTATTGGATGCACAAGATTGGTTAAAAACCCTAATTGCATAACGATAACCCTAGGGAGGACGAAAATAACCTAATTGTTCATCCAATGACACAAACACACCTATTGGAAGCACAAGATTGGTTTAAAACCCTAATTGGCCAAGAATAAGCCTAGGGAGGACGAAAATGACCTAAATGTTCAACCAATGACACAAACACACCTATTGGATGCACAAGATTGGTTAAAAACCCTAATTGGACAAGAATAAGCCTAGAGAGGACGTAAATGATGTAAATGTTAATACAATGACACAAATGAACTTGTTGGATGCACAAGATTGGTTAAAAACCCTAATTGGACAAGAATAAGCCTAGAGAGGACGAAAATGACCTAAATGTTAATACAATGACACAAATGAACTTGTTGGATGCACAAGATTGGTTAAAAACCCTAATTGGCCAAGAATAAGCATAGGTTGGACGAAAATGACCTAATTGTTCATCCAATGACACAAACGAACTTGTTGGATGCACAAGATTGTTTAAAAACCCTAATTGAATAACAATAAGCCTATGGAGGACGAAAATGACCTAATTGTTCATCAAATAACACAGACACGCCTATTGGATGCACAAGATTGGTTAAAAACCCTAATTGGACAAGAATAAGCCTAGAGAGGACGAAAATGACCTAAATGTTTATACAATGACACAAACAAACATATTGTATGCACAACATTGGTTAAAAACCATAATTGGCCAAGAATAAGCCTAGGGAGGACGAAAATGACCCAATTGTTCATCCAATGACACAAATGAACTTATTGGATGCACAAGATCGGCTAAAAACCATAATTGCATAAGAATAAGCCTAGGGAGGACGAAAACGACATAATTGTTCATCCAATGACACAAACACACCTATTGGATGCACAAGATTGGTTAAAAACCCTAATTGGACAAGAATAAGCCTATAGAGGACGAAAATGACCTAAATGTTCATTGAATGACACAAACACACCTATTGGATGCACAAAATTGGTTAAAAACCCTAATTGGACAAGAATAAGCCTAGGTAGGACGAAAATGACCTAAATGTTAATCCAATGACACAAATGAATTTATTGGATGCACAAGATTGGTTAAAAACCCTAATTGGACAAGAATAAGCCTAGGGAGGAAGAAAATGACCTAATTGTTCATCCAATGACACAAACACACCTTTTGGATGCACAAGATTGGTTAAAAACCCTAATTGGACAAGAATAAGCCTAGGGAGGACGAAAATGACGTAAATGTTCCTCCAATGACACAAACACACCTATTGGATGCACAAAATTGTTAAAAACCCTAATTGGACAAGAATAAGCCTAGAGAGGACGAAAATGACCTAAATGTTCATTCAATGACACAAACACACCTATTGGATGCACAAAATTGGTTAAAAACCCTAATTGGACAAGAATAAGCCTAGAGAGGACGAAAATGACCTAAATGTTAATCCAATGACACAAATGAATTTATTGGATGCACAAGATTGGTTAAAAACCATAATTGGACAAGAATAAGCCTAGGGAGGACGAAAATGACCTAATTGTTCATCCAATGACACAAACACACCTTTTGGATGCACAAGATTGGTTAAAAACCCTAATTGGACAAGAATAAGCCTAGGGAGGACGAAAATGACGTAAATGTTCCTCCAATGACACAAACACACCTATTGGATGCACAAAATTGTTAAAAACCCTAATTGGAAAAGAATAAGCCTAGAGAGGACGAAAATGACCTAAATGTTCATTCAATGACACAAACACACCTATTGGATGCACAAAATTGGTTAAAAACCCTAATTGGACAAGAATAAGCCTAGAGAGGACGAAAATGACCTAAATGTTAATCCAATGACACAAATGAATTTATTGGATGCTCAAGATTGGTTAAAAACACTAATTGGACAAGAATAAGCCTAGGGAGGACGAAAATGACCTAATTGTTCATCCAATGACACAAACACACCTATTGGATGCACAAGAATGGTTAAAAACCCTAATTGGACAAGAATAAGCCTTGGGAGGACGAAAATGACGTAAATGTTCATCCAATGACACAAACACACCTATTGGATGCACAAAATTGGTTAAAAACCCTAATTGGCCAAGAATAAGCCTAGGGAGGACGAAAATGACCTAATTGTTTATCCAATGACACAAATGAACTTATTGGATGCACAAGATTGTTTAAAAACCCTAATTGCATAAGAATAAGCCTAGGGAGGACGAAAATGACCTAATTGTTCATCCAATGACTCAAACACACCTATTGGAAGCACAAGATTGGTTTAAAACCATAATTGGACAAGAATAAGCCTAGATAGGACGAAAATGACCTAAATGTTAATCCAATGACACAAATGAATTTATTAGATGCACTAGATTGGTTAAAAACCATAATTGGACAAGAATAAGCTTAGGGAGGACGAAAATGACCTAATTGTTCATCCAATGACACAAACACACCTATTGGATGCACAAGATTGGTTAAAAACCCTAATTGGACAAGAATAAGCCTAGAGAGGACGAAAATGACCTAAATGTTCATTCAATGACACAAACACACCTATTGGATGCACAAAATTGGTTAAAAACCCTAATTGGACAAGAATAAGCCTAGATAGGACGAAAATGACCTAAATGTTAATCCAATGACACAAATGAATTTATTGGATGCACAAGATTGGTTAAAAACCCTAATTGGACAAGAATAAGCCTAGGGAGGACGAAAATGACCTAATTGTTCATCCAATGACACAAACACACCTATTGGATGCACAAGATTGGTTAAAAACCCTAATTGGACAAGAATAAGCCTAGGGAGGACGAAAATGACGTAAATGTTCATCCAATGACACAAATACTCCTATTGGATGCACAAAATTGTTAAAAACCCTAATTGGACAAGAATAAGCCTAGGGAGGACGAAAATGACGTAAATGTTCATCCAATGACACAAACACACCTATTGGATGCACAAGATTGGTTAAAAACCCTAATTGGACAAGAATAAGCCTAGGGAGGACGAAAATGACCTAATTGTTCATCCAATGACACAAACACACCTATTGGATGCACAAGATTGGTTAAAAACCCTAATTGGAGAAGAATAACCCTAGGGAGGACGAAAATGACCTAAATGTTCATCCAATGACACAAACACACGTATTGGATGCACAAGATTGGTTAAAAACCCTAGTTGGAGAAGAATAACCCTAGGGAGGACGAAAATGACCTAAATGTTCATCCAATGACACAAACACACCTATTGGATGCACAAGATTGGTTAAAAACCCTAATTGGACAAGATTAAGTTTAGGGAGGACGAAAATGACCGAAATGTTCATCCTATGACACAAACACACCTATTGGATGCACAACATTGGTTAAAAACCCTAATTGGACAAGAATAAGTTTAGGGAGGACGAAAATGACCTAAATGTTCTTCCAATGACACAAACACACCTATTGGATGCACAAGATTGGTTAAAAACCCTAATTGGACAAGAATAATCCTAGGGAGGACGAAAATGACCTAATTGTTCATCCAATGACACAAACACACCTATTGGATGCACAAGATTGGTTAAAAACCCTAATTGGACAAGAATAAGCCTAGGGAGGACGAAAATGACCTAATTGTTCATCCAATGACACAAACACACCTATTGGATGCACAAGATTGGTTAAAAACCCTAATTGGACAAGATAAAGCCTAGAGAGGACGTAAATGACCTAAATATTTATACAATGACACAAATAAACTTATTGTATGCACAACATTGGTTAAAAACCCTAATTGGCCAAGAATAAGCCTAGGGAGGACGAAAATGACCTAATTGTTCATCCAATGACACAAATGAACTTATTGGATGCACAAGATTGGTTAAAAACCCTATTTGAATAAGAATAAGCCTAGGGAGGACGAAAATGACCTAATTGTTCATCCAATGACAAAAACACACCTATTGGATGCACAAGATTGGTTAAAAACCCAAATTGGACATGAATAAGCCTTTAGAGGACGAAAATGACGTAAATGTTTATACAATGACACATATGAACTTATTGTATGCACAAGATTGGTTAAAAACCCTAATTGGCCAAGAATAAGCCTAGGGAGGACGAAGATGACCTAATTGTTCATCCAATGACACAAATGAACTTATTGGATGCACTAGATTGATTAAAAACCCTAATTGCATAAGAATAAGCCTAGGGAGGACGAAAATGACCTAATTGTTCATCCAACGACACAAACACACCTATTGGAAGCACAAGATTGGTTAAAAACCCTAATTGGACAAGAATAAGCCAAGGGAGGACGAAAATGACCTAAATGTTCATCCAATGACACAAACACACCTATTGGATGCACAAGATTGGTTAATAACCCTAATTGGACAAAAATAAGCCTTGGGAGGACGAAAATGACCTAATTGTTCATCCAATGACACAAACACACCTATTGGATGCACAAGATTGGTCTAAAACCTTAAATGGACAAGAATAAGCCTTGGGAGGACGAAAATGACCTAAATATTCCTCAATGACACAAACACACCTTTTGGATGCACAAGATTGGTTAAAAACCCTAATTGGACAAGAATAAGCCAAGGGAGGACGAAAATGACCTAATTATTCATCCAATGACACAAACACACCTATTGGATGCACAAGATTGGTTAAAAACCCTAATTGGACAAAAATAAGCCTTGGGAGGACGAAAATGACCTAATTGTTCATCCAATGACACAAACACACCTATTGGATGCACAAGATTGGTTTAAAACCTTAAATGGACAAGAATAAGCCTTGGGAGGACAAAAATGTCCTAAATATTCCTCAATGACACAAACACACCTTTTGGATGCACAAGATTGGTTAAAAACCCTAATTGGACAAGAATAAGCCAAGGGAGGACGAAAATGACCTAATTATTCATCCAATGACACAAACACACCTATTGGATGCACAAGATTGGTTTAAAACCCTAATTGAACAAGAATAAGCCTACGGAGGACGAAAATGACCTAAATGTTCATCCAATGACACAAACACACCTATTGGATGCACAAGATTGTTTAAAATCCCTAATTGGAAAACAATAAGCCTAGGGAGGTCGAAAATGACCTAAATGTTTATACAATGACACAAATGAACTTATTGTATGCACAAAATTGGTTAAAAACCCTAATTGAACAAGATTAAGCCTAGAGAGGACGAAAATGTCCTAAATGTTAATCCAATGACACAAATGAATTTATTGGATGCACAAGATTGGTTAAAAACCCTAATTGGACAAGAATAAGCCTAGGGAGGAAGAAAATGACCTAATTGTTCATCCAATGACACAAACACACCTTTTGGATGCACAAGATTGGTTAAAAACCCTAATTGGACAAGAATAAGCCTAGGGAGGACGAAAATGACGTAAATGTTCCTCCAATGACACAAACACACCTATTGGATGCACAAAATTGTTAAAAACCCTAATTGGACAAGAATAAGCCTAGAGAGGACGAAAATGACCTAAATGTTCATTCAATGACACAAACACACCTATTGGATGCACAAAATTGGTTAAAAACCCTAATTGGACAAGAATAAGCCTAGAGAGGACGAAAATGACCTAAATGTTAATCCAATGACACAAATGTATTTATTTGATGCTCAAGATTGGTTAAAAACCCTAATTGGACAAGAATAAGCCTAGGGAGGACGAAAATGACCTAATTGTTCATCCAATGACACAAACACACCTATTGGATGCACAAGATTGGTTAAAAACCCTAATTGGACAAGAATAAGCCTTGGGAGGACGAAAATGACGTAAATGTTCATCCAATGACACAAACACACCTATTGGATGCACAAAATTGGTTAAAAACCCTAATTGGCCAAGAATAAGCCTAGGGAGGACGAAAATGACCTAATTGTTTATCCAATGACACAAATGAACTTATTGGATGCACAAGATTGTTTAAAAACCCTAATTGCATAAGAATAAGCCTAGGGAGGACGAAAATGACCTAATTGTTCATCCAATGACTCAAACACACCTATTGGAAGCACAACATTGGTTTAAAACCCTAATAGGACAAGAATAAGCCTAGGGAGGACGAAAATGACCTACATGTTCAACCAATGACACAAACACACCTATTGGATGCACAATATTGGTTAAAAACCCTAATTGGACAAGAATAAGCCTAGAGAGGACGAAAATGACCTAAATGTTAATACAATGACACAATTGAACTTGTTGGATGCACAAGATTGGTTAAAAACCCTAATTGGCAAAGAATAAGCATAGGGAGGACGAAAATGACCTAATTGTTCATCGAATGACACAAACGAACTTATTGGATGCACAAGATTGGTTAAAAACCCAATTGAATAAGAATAAGCCTAGGGAGCACGAAAATGACTTAATTGTTCATCAAATAACACAGACACACCTATTGGATGCACAAGATTGGTTAAAAACCCTAATTGGACAAGAATAAGCCTAGAGAGGACGAAAATGACCTAAATGTTTATAGAATGACACAAACGAACTTATTGTATGCACAACATTGATTAAAAACCCTAATTGGAGAAGAATAAGCCTAGAGAGGACGAAAATGACCTAAATGTTTATACAATGACACAAACGAACTTATTGTATGCACAACATTGGTTAAAAACCCTAATTGGCCAAGAATAAGCCTAGGGAGGACGAAAATGACCCAATTGTTCATCCAATGACACAAATGAACTTATTGGATGCACAAGATCGGCTAAAAACCATAATTGCATAAGAATAAGCCTAGGGAGGACGAAAACGACCTAATTGTTCATCCAATGACACAAACACACCTATTGGATGCACAAGATTTGTTAAAAACCCTAATTGGACAAGAATAAGCCTAGAGGGGACGAAAATGACCTAAATGTTCATTGAATGACACAAACACACGTATTTGATGCACAAAATTAGTTAAAAACCCTAATTGGACAAGAATAAGCCTAGGTAGGACGAAAATGACCTAAATGTTAATCCAATGACACAAATGAATTTATTGGATGCACAAGATTGGTTAAAAACCCTAATTGGACAAGAATAAGCCTAGGGAGGACGAAAATGACCTAATTGTTCATCCAATGACACAAACACGCCTATTGGATGTACAAGATTGGTTAAAAACCCTAATTGGACAAGAATAAGCCTAGGGAGGACGAAAATGACGTAAATGTTCATCCAATGACACAAACACACCTATTGGATGCACAAAATTGTTAAAAACCCTAATTGGACAAGAATAAGCCTAGAGAGGACGAAAATGACCTAAATGTTCATTCAATGACACAAACACACCTATTGGATGCACAAAATTGGTTAAAAACCCTAATTGGACAAGAATAAGCCTAGAGAGGACGAAAATGACCTAAATGTTAATCCAATGACACAAATGAATTTATTGGATGCACAAGATTGGTTAAAAACCCTAATTGGACAAGAATAATCCTAGGGAGGACGAAAATGACCTAATTGTTCATCCAATGACACAAACACACCTATTGGATGCACAAGATTGGTTAAAAACCCTAATTGGACAAGAATAAGCCTAGGGAGGACGAAAATGACCTAATTGTTCATCCAATGACACAAACACACCTATTGGATGCACAAGATTGGTTAAAAACCCTAATCGGACAAGAATAAGCCTAGGGAGGACGAAAATGACGTAAATGTTCATCCAATGACACAAACACACCTATTGGATGCACAAAATTGTTAAAAACCCTAATTGGACAAGAATAAGCCTAGAGAGGACGAAAATGACCTAAATGTTAATCCAATGACACAAATGATTTTATTGGATGCTCAAGATTGGTTAAAAACCCTAATTGGACAAGAATAAGCCTAGGGAGGACGAAAATGACCTAATTGTTCATCCAATGACACAAACACACCTATTGGATGCACAAGATTGATTAAAAACCCTAATTGGACAAGATTAAGACTTGGGAGGACGAAAATGACGTAAATGTTCATCCAATGACACAAACACACCTATTGGATGCACAAAATTGGATAAAAACCCTAATTGGCCAAGAATAAGCCTAGGGAGGACGAAAATGACCTAATTGTTTATCCAATGACACAAATGAACTTATTGGATGCACCAGATTGTTTAAAAACCCTAATTGCATAAGAATAAGCCTAGGGAGGACGAAAATGACCTAATTGTTCATCCAATGACTCAAACACACCTATTGGAAGCACAAGATTGGTTTAAAACCCTAATTGGACAAGAATAAGCCTGGGGAGGACGAAAATGACCTAAATGTTCAACCAATGACACAAACACACCTATTGGATGCACAAGATTGGTTAAAAACCCTAATAGGACAAGAATAAGCCTAGAGAGGACGAAAATGACCTAAATGTTAATACAATGACACAATTGAACATGTTGGATGCACAAGATTGGTTAAAAACCCTAATTGGCAAAGAATAAGCATAGGGAGGACGAAAATGACCTAATTGTTCATCCAATGACACAAACGAACTTATTGGATGCACAAGATTGGTTAAAAACCCAATTGAATAAGAATAAGCCTAGGGAGGACGAAAATGACCTAATTGTTCATCAAATAACACAGACACACCTATTGGATGCACAAGATTGGTTAAAAACCCGAATTGGACAAGAATAAGCCTAGAGAGGACGAAAATGACCTAAATGTTTATACAATGACACAAACGAACTTATTGTATGCACAACATTGGTTAAAAACCTTAATTGGCCAAGAATAAGCCTAGGGAGGACGAAAATGACCCAATTGTTCATCCAATGACACAAATGATTTTATTGGATTCACAAGATCGGTTAAAAACCGTAATTGCATAAGAATAAGCCTAGGGAGGACGAAAACGACCTAATTGTTCATCCAATGACACAAACACACCTATTGGATGCACAAGATTGGTTAAAAACCCTTATTCGACAAGAATAAGCCTAGGGAGGACGAAAATGACCTAAATGTTAATCCAATGACACAAATGAATTTATTGGATGCACAAGATTGGTTAAAAACCCTAATTGGACGAGAATAAGCCTAGGGAGGACGAAAATGACCTAATTGTTCATCCAATGACACAAACACACCTATTGGATGCACAAGATTGGTTAAAAATCCTAATTGGACAAGAATAAGCCAAGGCAGGACGAAAATGACGTAAATGTTCATCCAATGACACAAACACACCTATTGGATGCACAAAAATGGTTAAAACCCCTAATTGGCCAAGAATAAGCCTAGGGAGGACGAAAATGACCTAATTGTTTATGCAATGACACAAATGAACTTATTCGATGCACAAGATTGGTTAAAAACCCTAATTACACAAGAATAAGCCTAGGGAGGACGAAAATGAACTAAACGTTCAACCAATGACACAAACACACCTATTGGATGCACAAGATTGGTTAAAAACCCTAATTGGACAAGAATAAGCCTAGAGAGGACGAAAATGACCTAAATGTTAATCCAATGACACAAATGAATTTATTGGATGCACTAGATTGGTTAAAAACCCTAATTGGACAAGAATAATCCTAGGGAGGACGAAAATGACCTAATTGTTCATCCAATGACACAAACACACCTATTGGATGCACAAGATTGGTTAAAAACCCTAATTGGACAAGAATAAGCCTAGGGAGGACGAAAATGACCTAATTGTTCATCCAATGACACAAACACACCTATTGGATGCACAAGATTGGTTAAAAACCCTAATCGGACAAGAATAAGCCTAGGGAGGACGAAAATGACGTAAATGTTCAACCAATGACACAAACACACCTATTGGATGCACAAGATTGGTTAAAAACCCTAATTGGACAAGAATAAGCCTAGAGAGGACGAAAATGACCTAAATGTTAACACAATGACACAATTGAAGTTGTTGGATGCACAAGATTGGTTAAAAACCCTAATTGGCAAAGAATAAGCATAGGGAGGACGAAAATGACCTAATTGTTCATCCAATGACACAAACACACCTATTGGATACCCAAGATTGGTTAAGAACCCTAACTGGACAAGAATAAGCCTAGCGAGGACGAAAATGACCTAATTGTTTATCCAATGACACAAATGAACTTATTGGATGCACAAGATTGGTTAAAAACCCTAATTGCATAAGAATAAGCCTAGGGAGGACGAAAATGACCTAATTGTTCATCCAATGACACAAACACACGTATTGGAAGCACAAGATTGGTTTAAAACCCTAATTGGACAAGTATAAGCCTAGGGAGGACGAAAATGACCTAAATGTTCAACCAATGACACAAACACACCTATTGGATGCACAAGATTGGTTAAAAACCCTAATTGGACAAGAATAAGCCTAGAGAGGACGAAAATGACCTAAATGTTAATACAATGACACAAATGAACTTGTTGGATGCACAAGATTGGTTAAAAACCCTAATTGCATAAGAATAAGCCTAGGGAGGACGAAAATGACCTAATTGTTCTTCCAATGACACAAACACACCTATTGGAAGCACAAGATTGGTTTAAAACCCTAATTGCACAAGAATAAGCCTAGGGAGGACGAGAATGACCTAAACGTTCAACCAATGACACAAACACACCTATTGGATGCACAAGATTGGTTAAAAACCTTAATTGGACAAGAATAAGCCTAGAGAGGACGAAAATGACCTAAATGTTAATACAATGACACAATTGAACTTGTTGGATGCACAAGATTGGTTAAAAACCCTAATTGGCCATGAATAATCATAGGGAGGACGAAAATGACCTATTTGTTCATCCAATGACACAAACACACCTATTGATGCACAAGATTGGTTAAAAACCCTAATTGGACAAGAATAAGCCAAGGCAGGACGAAAATGACGTAAATGTTCATCCAATGACACAAACACACCTATTGGATGCACAAAAATGGTTAAAAACCCTAATTCGCCAAGAATAAGCCTAGGGAGGACGAAAATGACCTAATTATTTATCCAATGACACAAATGAACTTATTGGATGCACAAGATTGGTTAAAAACCCTAATTGCATAAGAATAACCCTAGGGAGGACGAAAATGACATAATTGTTCATCCAATGACACAAACACACCTATTGGAAGCACAAGATTGGTTTAAAACCCTAATTGCACAAGAATAAGCCTAGGGAGGACGAAAATGACCTAAACGTTCAACCAATGACACAAACACACCTATTGGATGCACAAGATTGGTTAAAAACCCAAATTGGACAAGAATAAGCCTAGAGAGGACGAAAATGACCTAAATGTTAATACAATGACACTATTGAACTTGTTGGATGCACAAGATTGGTTAAAAACCCTAATTGGCCAAGAATAAGCATAGGGAGGACAAAAATGACCTAATTGTTCATCCAATGACACAAACACACTTATTGGATGCACAAGATTGGTTAAAACCCCTAATTGGACAAGAATAAGCCAAGGCAGGACGAAAATGACGTAAATGTTCATCCAATGACACAAACACACCTATTGGATGCACAAAAATGGTTAAAAACCCTAATTGGCCAAGAATAAGCCTAGGAAGCACGAAAATGAGCTAATTATTTATCCAATGACACAAATGAACTTATTGGATGCACAAGATTGGTTAAAAACCCTAATTGCATAAGAAAAAGCCTAGGGAGGACGAAAATGACCTAATTGTTCATCCAATGACACAAACACACCTATAGGAAGCACAAGATTGGTTTAAAACCCTAATTGGACAAGAATAAGCCTAGGGAGGACGAAAATGACCTAAATGTTCAACCAATGACACAAACACACCTATTGGATGCACAAGATTGGTTAAAAACCCTAATTGGACAAGAATAAGCCTAGAGAGGACGAAAATGACCTAAATGTTAATACAATGACACAAATGAACTTGTTGGATGCACAAGATTGGTTAAAAACCCTAATTGGCCAAGAATAAGCATAGGTTGGACGAAAATGACCTAATTGTTCATCCAATGACACAAACGAACTTATTGGATGCACAAGATTGTTTAAAAACCCTAATTGAATAAGAATAAGCCTATGGAGGACGAAAATGACCTAATTGTTCATCAAATAACACAGACACACCTATTGGATGCACAAGATTGGTTAAAAACCCTAATTGGACAAGAATAAGCCTAGAGAGGACGAAAATGACCTAAATGTTTATACAATGACACAAACGAACTTATTGTATGCACAACATTGGTTAAAAACCCTAATTGGCCAAGAATAAGCCTAGGGAGGACGAAAATGACCCAATTGTTCATCCAATGACACAAATGAACTTATTGGATGCACAAGATCGGTTAAAAACCATAATTGCATAAGAATAAGCCTAGGGAGGACGAAAACGACCTAATTGTTCATCCAATTACACAAACACACCTATTGGATGCACAAGATTGGTTAAAAACCCTAATTGGACAAGAATAAGCCTAGAGAGGACGAAAATGACCTAAATGTTCATTCAATGACACAAACACACCTATTGGATGCACAAAATTGGTTAAAAACCCTAATTGGACAAGAATAAGCCTAGATAGGACGAAAATGACCTAAATGTTAATCCAATGACACAAATGAATTTATTGGATGCACAAGATTGGTTAAAAACCCTAATTGGACAAGAATAAGCCTAGGGAGGACGAAAATGACCTAATTGTTCATCCAATGACACAAACACACCTATTGGATGCACAAGATTGGTTAAAAACCCTAATTGGACAAGAATAAGCCAAGGCAGGACGAAAATGACGTAAATGTTCATCCAATGACACAAACGCACGTATTGGATGCACAAAATGGTTAAAAACCCTAATTGGCCAAGAATAAGCCTAGGGAGGACGAAAATGACCTAATTGTTTATCCAATGACACAAATGAACTTATTGGATGCACAAGATTGGTTAAAAACCCTAATTGCATAAGAATAAGCCTAGGGAGGACGAAAATGAACTAATTGTTCATGCAATGCCACAAACACACCTATTGGAAGCACAAGATTGGTTTAAAACCCTAATTGGACAAGAATAAGCCTAGGGAGGACGAAAATGACCTAATTGTTCAACCAATGACACAAACACACCTATTGGATGCACAAGATTGGTTAAAAACCCTAATTGGACAAGAATAAGCCTAGAGAGGACGAAAATGACCTAAATGTTAATACAATGACACAAATGAACTTGTTGGATGCACAAGATTGGTTAAAAACCCTAATTGCATAAGAATAAGCCTAGGGAGGACGAAAATGACCTAATTGTTCATCCAATGACACAAACACACCTATTGGAAGCACAAGATTGGTTTAAAACCCTAATTGCACAAGAATAAGCCTAGGGAGGACGAAAATGACCTAAACGTTCAACCAATGACCCAAACACACCTATTGGATGCACAAGATTGGTTAAAAACCCTAATTGGACAAGAATAAGCCTAGAGAGGACGAAAATGACCTAAATGTTAATCCAATGACACAAATGAATTTATTGGATGCACAAGATTGGTTAAAAACCCTAATTGGACAAGAATAATCCTAGGGAGGACGAAAATGACCTAATTGTTCATCCAATGACACAAACACACCTATTGGATGCACAAGATTGGTTAAAAACCCTAATTGGACAAGAATAAGCCTAGGGAGGACGAAAATGACCTAATTGTTCATCCAATGACACAAACACACCTATTGGATGCACAAGATTGGTTAAAAACCCTAATCGGACAAGAATAAGCCTAGGGAGGACGAAAATGACGTAAATGTTCAACCAATGACACAAACACACCTATTGGATGCACAAGATTGGTTAAAAACCCTAATTGGACAAGAATAAGCCTAGAGAGGACGAAAATGACCTAAATGTTAACACAATGACACAATTGAAGTTGTTGGATGCACAAGATTGGTTAAAAACCCTAATTGGCAAAGAATAAGCATAGGGAGGACGAAAATGACCTAATTGTTCATCCAATGACACAAACACACCTATTGGATACCCAAGATTGGTTAAGAACCCTAACTGGACAAGAATAAGCCTAGGGAGGACGAAAATGACCTAATTGTTCATCCAATGACACAAACACACCTATTGGATGCACAAGATTGGTTAAAAACCCTAATTGGACAAGAATAAGCCTAGGGAGGACGAAAATGACGTAAATGTTCATCCAATGAGACAAACTCACCTATTGGATGCAAAAAATTGTGAAAAACCCTAATTGGACAAGAATAAGCCTAAAGAGGACGAAAATGACCTAAATGTTCATTCAATGACGCAAACACACCTATTGGATGCACAAGATTGGTTAAAAACCCTAATTGGACAAGAATAACCAAGGCAGGACGAAAATGACGTAAATATTCATCCAATGACACAAACACACCTATTGGATGCACAAAAATGGTTAAAAACCCTAATTGGCCAAGAATAAGCCTAGGGAGGACGAAAATGACCTAAATGTTAATCCAATGACACAAATGAACTTATTGGATGCACAAGATTGGTTAAAAACCCTAATTGGACAAGAATAAGCCTAGGGAGGACGAAAATGACCTAATTGTTCGTCCAATGACACAAACACACCTATTGGATGCACAAGATTGGTTAAAAACCCTAATTGGACAAGAATAAGCCTAGGGAGGACGAAAATGACCTAATTGTTCATCCAATGACACAAACACACCTATTGGATGCACAAGATTGGTTAAAAACCCTAATTGGACAAGAATAAGCCTAGAGAGGACGAAAATGACCTAAATGTTCATTCAATGACACAAACACACCTATTGGATGCACAAAATTGGTTAAAAACCCTAATTGGACAAGAATAAGCCTAGAGAGGACGAAAATGACCTTAATGTTAATCCAATGACACAAATGAATTTATTGGATGCTCAAGATTGGTTAAAAACCCTAATTGGACAAGAATAAGCCTAGGGAGGACGAAAATGACCTAATTGTTCATCCAATGACACAAACACACCTATTGGAAGTACAAGATTGGTTTAAAACCCTAATTGGACAAGAATAAGCCTAGGGAGGACGAAAATGACCTAATTGTTCATCAAATAACACAGACACACCTATTGGATGCACAAGATTGGTTAAAAACCCTAATTGGACAAGAATAAGCCTAGGGAGGACGAAAATGATCCAATTGTTCATCCAATGATACAAATGAACTTATTGGATAAGAATAAGCCTAGGGAGGACGAAAACGACCTAATTGTTCATCCAATGACACAAATACACCTATTGGATGCACAAGATTGGTTAAAAACCCTAATTCGACAAGAATAAGCCTAGGGAGGACGAAAATGACCTAAATGTTAATCCAATGACACAAATGAATTTATTGGATGCACAAGATTGGTTAAAAACCCTAATTGGACAAGAATAAGCCTAGGGAGTACGAAAATGACCTAATTGTTCATCCAATGATACAAATGAACTTATTGGATAAGAATAAGCCTAGGGAGGACGAAAACGACCTAATTGTTCATCCAATGACACAAATACACCTATTGGATGCACAAGATTGGTTAAAAACCCTAATTCGACAAGAATAAGCCTAGGGAGGACGAAAATGACCAAAACGTTCATCCAATGACACAAACACACCTATTGGATGCACAAGATTGGTTAAAAACCCTAATTGGAGAAGAATAAGCCTAGGGAGGACGAAAATGACCTAATTGTTCATCCAATGACACAAACACACCTATTGGATGCACAAAATGGTTAAAAACCCTAATTGGCCAAGAATAAGCCTAGGGAGGACGAAAATGACCTAATTGTTTATCCAATGACACAAATGAACTTATTGGATGCACAAGATTGGTTAAAAACCCTAATTGCATAAGAATAAGCCTAGGGAGGACGAAAATGAACTAATTGTTCATGCAATGCCACAAACACACCTATTGGAAGCACAAGATTAGTTTAAAACCCTAATTGGACAAGAATAAGCCTAGGGAGGACGAAAATGACCTAAATGTTCAACCAATGACACAAACACACCTATTGGATGCACAAGATTGGTTAAAAACCCTAATTGGACAAGAATAAGCCTAGAGAGGACGAAAATGACCTAAATGTTAATACAATGACACAAATGAACTTGTTGGATGCACAAGATTGGTTAAAAACCCTAATTGCATAAGAATAAGCCTAGGGAGGACGAAAATGACCTAATTGTTCTTCCAATGACACAAACACACCTATTGGAAGCACAAGATTGGTTTAAAACCCTAATTGCACAAGAATAAGCCTAGGGAGGACGAGAATGACCTAAACGTTCAACCAATGACACAAACACACCTATTGGATGCACAAGATTGGTTAAAAACCTTAATTGGACAAGAATAAGCCTAGAGAGGACGAAAATGACCTAAATGTTAATACAATGACACAATTGAACTTGTTGGATGCACAAGATTGGTTAAAAACCCTAATTGGCCATGAATAATCATAGGGAGGACGAAAATGACCTATTTGTTCATCCAATGACACAAACACACCTATTGATGCACAAGATTGGTTAAAAACCCTAATTGGACAAGAATAAGCCAAGGCAGGACGAAAATGACGTAAATGTTCATCCAATGACACAAACACACCTATTGGATGCACAAAAATGGTTAAAAACCCTAATTCGCCAAGAATAAGCCTAGGGAGGACGAAAATGACCTAATTATTTATCCAATGACACAAATGAACTTATTGGATGCACAAGATTGGTTAAAAACCCTAATTGCATAAGAATAACCCTAGGGAGGACGAAAATGATATAATTGTTCATCCAATGACACAAACACACCTATTGGAAGCACAAGATTGGTTTAAAACCCTAATTGCACAAGAATAAGCCTAGGGAGGACGAAAATGACCTAAACGTTCAACCAATGACACAAACACACCTATTGGATGCACAAGATTGGTTAAAAACCTTAATTGGACAAGAATAAGCCTAGAGAGGACGAAAATGACCTAAATGTTAATACAATGACACAATTGAACTTGTTGGATGCACAAGATTGGTTAAAAACCCTAATTGGCCATGAATAAGCATAGGGAGGACGAAAATGACCTATTTGTTCATCCAATGACACAAACACACCTATTGATGCACAAGATTGGTTAAAAACCCTAATTGGACAAGAATAAGCCAAGGCAGGACGAAAATGACGTAAATGTTCATCCAATGACACAAACACACCTATTGGATGCACAAAAATGGTTAAAAACCCTAATTGGCCAAGAATAAGCCTAGGGAGGACGAAAATGACCTAAATGTTAATCCAATGACACAAATGAATTTATTGGATGCACAAGATTGGTTAAAAACCCTAATTGGACAAGAATAAGCCTAGGGAGGACGAAAATGACCTAATTGTTCATCCAATGACACAAACACATCTATTGGATGCACAAGATTGGTTAAAAACCCTAATTGGACAAGAATAAGCCTAGGGAGGACGAAAATGACGTAAATGTTCATCCAATGACACAAACACACCTATTGGATGCACAAGATTGGTTAAAAACCCTAATTGGACAAGAATAAGCCTAGGGAGGACGAAAATGACATAAATGTTCATCCAATGACACAAACACACCTATTGGATGCACAAGATTGGCTAAAAACCCTAATTGGACAAGAATAAGCCTAGAGAGGACGAAAATGACCTAAATGTTAACACAATGACACAATTGAAGTTGTTGGATGCACAAGATTGGTTAAAAACCCTAATTGGCAAAGAATAAGCATAGGGAGGACGAAAATGACCTAATTGTTCATCCAATGACACAAACACACCTATTGGATACCCAAGATTGGTTAAGAACCCTAACTGGACAAGAATAAGCCTAGGGAGGACGAAAATGACCTAATTGTTCATCCAATGACACAAACACACCTATTGGATGCACAAGATTGGTTAAAAACCCTAATTGGACAAGAATAAGCCTAGGGAGGACGAAAATGACCTAAATGTTCATCCAATGACACAAACACACCTATTGGATGCACAAGATTGGTTAAAAACCCTAATTTGACAAGATTAAGTGTAGGGAGGACGAAAATGACCTAAATGTTCATCTAATGACACAAACACACCTATTGGAAGATTGGTTAAAAACCCTAATTGGACAAGAATAACCCTAGGGAGGACGAAAATGACCTAAATGTTCATCCAATGACACAAACACACCTATTGGATGCACAAGATTGGTTAAAAACCCTAATTGGACAAGAATAAGCCTAGGGAGGACGAAAATGACGTAAATGTTCATCCAATGACACAAACACACCTATTGGATGCACAAAAATGGTTAAAAACCCTAATTGGCCAAGAATAAGCCTAGGGAGGACGAAAATGACCTAAATGTTAATCCAATGACACAAATGAATTTATTGGATGCACAAGATTGGTTAAAAACCCTAATTGGACAAGAATAAGCCTAGGGAGGACGAAAATGACCTAATTGTTCATCCAATGACACAAACACACCTATTGGATGCACAAGATTGGTTAAAAACCCTAATTGGACAAGAATAAGCCAAGGCAGGACGAAAATGACGTAAATGTTCATCCAATGACACAAACGCACGTATTGGATGCACAAAATGGTTAAAAACCCTAATTGGCCAAGAATAAGCCTAGGGAGGACGAAAATGACCTAATTGTTTATCCAATGACACAAATGAACTTATTGGATGCACAAGATTGGTTAAAAACCCTAATTGCATAAGAATAAGCCTAGGGAGGACGAAAATGAACTAATTGTTCATGCAATGCCACAAACACACCTATTGGAAGCACAAGATTGGTTTAAAACCCTAATTGGACAAGAATAAGCCTAGGGAGGACGAAAATGACCTAATTGTTCAACCAATGACACAAACACACCTATTGGATGCACAAGATTGGTTAAAAACCCTAATTGGACAAGAATAAGCCTAGAGAGGACGAAAATGACCTAAATGTTAATACAATGACACAAATGAACTTGTTGGATGCACAAGATTGGTTAAAAACCCTAATTGCATAAGAATAAGCCTAGGGAGGACGAAAATGACCTAATTGTTCTTCCAATGACACAAACACACCTATTGGAAGCACAAGATTGGTTTAAAACCCTAATTGCACCACAATAAGCCTAGGGAGGACGAAAATGACCTAAACGTTCAACCAATGACACAAACACACCTATTGGATGCACAAGATTGGTTAAAAACCTTAATTGGACAAGAATAAGCCTAGAGAGGACGAAAATGACCTAAATGTTAATACAATGACACAATTGAACTTGTTGGATGCACAAGATTGGTTAAAAACCCTAATTGGCCATGAATAAGCATAGGGAGGACGAAAATGACCTATTTGTTCATCCAATGACACAAACACACCTATTGATGCACAAGATTGGTTAAAAACCCTAATTGGACAAGAATAAGCCAAGGCAGGACGAAAATGACGTAAATGTTCATCCAATGACACAAACACACCTATTGGATGCACAAAAATGGTTAAAAACCCTAATTCGCCAAGAATAAGCCTAGGGAGGACGAAAATGACCTAATTATTTATCCAATGACACAAATGAACTTATTGGATGCACAAGATTGGTTAAAAACCCTAATTGCATAAGAATAACCCTAGGGAGGACGAAAATGACATAATTGTTCATCCAATGACACAAACACACCTATTGGAAGCACAAGATTGGTTTAAAACCCTAATTGCACAAGAATAAGCCTAGGGAGGACGAAAATGACCTAAACGTTCAACCAATGACACAAACACACCTATTGGATGCACAAGATTGGTTAAAAACCCAAATTGGACAAGAATAAGCCTAGAGAGGACGAAAATGACCTAAATGTTAATACAATGACACTATTGAACTTGTTGGATGCACAAGATTGGTTAAAAACCCTAATTGGCCAAGAATAAGCATAGGGAGGACAAAAATGACCTAATTGTTCATCCAATGACACAAACACACTTATTGGATGCACAAGATTGGTTAAAACCCCTAATTGGACAAGAATAAGCCAAGGCAGGACGAAAATGACGTAAATGTTCATCCAATGACACAAACACACCTATTGGATGCACAAAAATGGTTAAAAACCCTAATTGGCCAAGAATAAGCCTAGGAAGCACGAAAATGAGCTAATTATTTATCCAATGACACAAATGAACTTATTGGATGCACAAGATTGGTTAAAAACCCTAATTGCATAAGAAAAAGCCTAGGGAGGACGAAAATGACCTAATTGTTCATCCAATGACACAAACACACCTATAGGAAGCACAAGATTGGTTTAAAACCCTAATTGGACAAGAATAAGCCTAGGGAGGACGAAAATGACCTAAATGTTCAACCAATGACACAAACACACCTATTGGATGCACAAGATTGGTTAAAAACCCTAATTGGACAAGAATAAGCCTAGAGAGGACGAAAATGACCTAAATGTTAATACAATGACACAAATGAACTTGTTGGATGCACAAGATTGGTTAAAAACCCTAATTGGCCAAGAATAAGCATAGGTTGGACGAAAATGACCTAATTGTTCATCCAATGACACAAACGAACTTATTGGATGCACAAGATTGTTTAAAAACCCTAATTGAATAAGAATAAGCCTATGGAGGACGAAAATGACCTAATTGTTCATCAAATAACACAGACACACCTATTGGATGCACAAGATTGGTTAAAAACCCTAATTGGACAAGAATAAGCCTAGAGAGGACGAAAATGACCTAAATGTTTATACAATGACACAAACGAACTTATTGTATGCACAACATTGGTTAAAAACCCTAATTGGCCAAGAATAAGCCTAGGGAGGACGAAAATGACCCAATTGTTCATCCAATGACACAAATGAACTTATTGGATGCACAAGATCGGTTAAAAACCATAATTGCATAAGAATAAGCCTAGGGAGGACGAAAACGACCTAATTGTTCATCCAATTACACAAACACACCTATTGGATGCACAAGATTGGTTAAAAACCCTAATTGGACAAGAATAAGCCTAGAGAGGACGAAAATGACCTAAATGTTCATTCAATGACACAAACACACCTATTGGATGCACAAAATTGGTTAAAAACCCTAATTGGACAAGAATAAGCCTAGATAGGACGAAAATGACCTAAATGTTAATCCAATGACACAAATGAATTTATTGGATGCACAAGATTGGTTAAAAACCCTAATTGGACAAGAATAAGCCTAGGGAGGACGAAAATGACCTAATTGTTCATCCAATGACACAAACACACCTATTGGATGCACAAGATTGGTTAAAAACCCTAATTGGACAAGAATAAGCCTAGGGAGGACGAAAATGACGTAAATGTTCATCCAATGACACAAATACTCCTATTGGATGCACAAAATTGTTAAAAACCCTAATTGGACAAGAATAAGCCTAGAGAGGACGAAAATGACCTAAATGTTCATTCAATGACACAAACACACCTATTGGATGCACAAGATTGGTTAAAAACCCTAATTGGACAAGAATAAGCCAAGGCAGGACGAAAATGATGTAAATGTTCATCCAATGACACAAACACACCTATTGGATGCACAAAAATGGTTAAAAACCCTAATTGGCCAAGAATAAGCCTAGGGAGGACGAAAATGACCTAAATGTTAATCCAATGACACAAATGAATTTATTGGATGCACAAGATTGGTTAAAAACCCTAATTGGACAAGAATAAGCCTAGGGAGGACGAAAATGACCTAATTGTTCATCCAATGACACAAACACATCTATTGGATGCACAAGATTGGTTAAAAACCCTAATTGGACAAGAATAAGCCTAGGGAGGACGAAAATGACGTAAATGTTCATCCAATGACACAAACACACCTATTGGATGCACAACATTGGTTAAAAACCCTTATTGGACAAGAATAAGCCAAGGCAGGACGAAAATGACGTAAATGTTCATCCAATGACACAAACACACCTATTGGATGCACAAAAATGGTTAAAAACCCTAATTGGCCAAGAATAAGCCTAGGGAGGACGAAAATGACCTAAATGTTAATCCAATGACACAAATGAATTTATTGGATGCACAAGATTGGTTAAAAACCCTAATTGGACAAGAATAAGCCTAGGGAGGACGAAAATGACCTAATTGTTCATCCAATGACACAAACACATCTATTGGATGCACAAGATTGGTTAAAAACCCTAATTGGACAAGAATAAGCCTAGGGAGGACGAAAATGACGTAAATGTTCATCCAATGACACAAACACACCTATTGGATGCACAAGATTGGTTAAAAACCCTAATTGGACAAGAATAAGCCTAGGGAGGACGAAAATGACATAAATGTTCATCCAATGACACAAACACACCTATTGGATGCACAAGATTGGCTAAAAACCCTAATTGGACAAGAATAAGCCTAGAGAGGACGAAAATGACCTAAATGTTAACACAATGACACAATTGAAGTTATTGGATGCACAAGATTGGTTAAAAACCCTAATTGGCAAAGAATAAGCATAGGGAGGACGAAAATGACCTAATTGTTCATCCAATGACACAAACACACCTATTGGATACCCAAGATTGGTTAAGAACCCTAACTGGACAAGAATAAGCCTAGGGAGGACGAAAATGACCTAATTGTTCATCCAATGACACAAACACACCTATTGGATGCACAAGATTGGTTAAAAACCCTAATTGGACAAGAATAAGCCTAGGGAGGACGAAAATGACGTAAATGTTCATCCAATGAGACAAACTCACCTATTGGATGCAAAAAATTGTGAAAAACCCTAATTGGACAAGAATAAGCCTAAAGAGGACGAAAATGACCTAAATGTTCATTCAATGACGCAAACACACCTATTGGATGCACAAGATTGGTTAAAAACCCTAATTGGACAAGAATAACCAAGGCAGGACGAAAATGACGTAAATATTCATCCAATGACACAAACACACCTATTGGATGCACAAAAATGGTTAAAAACCCTAATTGGCCAAGAATAAGCCTAGGGAGGACGAAAATGACCTAAATGTTAATCCAATGACACAAATGAACTTATTGGATGCACAAGATTGGTTAAAAACCCTAATTGGACAAGAATAAGCCTAGGGAGGACGAAAATGACCTAATTGTTCGTCCAATGACACAAACACACCTATTGGATGCACAAGATTGGTTAAAAACCCTAATTGGACAAGAATAAGCCTAGGGAGGACGAAAATGACCTAATTGTTCATCCAATGACACAAACACACCTATTGGATGCACAAGATTGGTTAAAAACCCTAATTGGACAAGAATAAGCCTAGAGAGGACGAAAATGACCTAAATGTTCATTCAATGACACAAACACACCTATTGGATGCACAAAATTGGTTAAAAACCCTAATTGGACAAGAATAAGCCTAGAGAGGACGAAAATGACCTAAATGTTAATCCAATGACACAAATGAATTTATTGGATGCTCAAGATTGGTTAAAAACCCTAATTGGACAAGAATAAGCCTAGGGAGGACGAAAATGACCTAATTGTTCATCCAATGACACAAACACACCTATTGGAAGCACAAGATTGGTTTAAAACCCTAATTGGACAAGAATAAGCCTAGGGAGGACGAAAATGACCTACTTCTTCATCAAATAACACATACACACTTATTGGATGCACAAGATTGGTTAAAAACCCTAATTGGACAAGAATAAGCCTAGGGAGGACGAAAATGACCTAAATGATTATACAATGACACAAACGAACTTATTTTATGCACAACATTGGTTAAAAACCCTAATTGGCCAAGAATAAGCCTAGGGAGGACGAAAATGACCCAATTGTTCATCCAATGATACAAATGAACTTATTGGATAAGAATAAGGCTAGGGAGGACGAAAACGACCTAATTGTTCATCCAATGACACAAATACACCTATTGGATGCACAAGATTGGTTAAAAACCCAAATTCGACAAGAATAAGCCTAGGGAGGACGAAAATGACCTAAATGTTAATCCAATGACACAAATGAATTTATTGGATGCACAAGATTGGTTAAAAACCATAATTGGACAAGAATAAGCCTAGGGAGGACGAAAATGACCTAATTGTTCATCCAATGACACAAGCACACCTATTGGATGCACAAGATTGGTTAAAAACCCTAATTGGACAAGAATAAGCCAAGGCAGGACGAAAATGACGTAAATGTTCATCCAATGACACAAACACACCTATTGGATGCACAAAAATGGTTAAAAACCCTAATTGGACAAGAATATGCCTAGATAGGACGAAAATGACCTAAATGTTAATCCAATGACACAAATGAATTTATTGGATGCACAAGATTGGATAAAAACCCTAATTGGACAAGAATAAGCCTAGGGAGGACGAAAATGACCTAATTGTTCATCCAATGACATAAACACACCTATTGGATGCACAAGATTAGTTAAAAACCCTAATTGGACAAGAATAAGCCTAGGGAGGACGAAAATGACCTAATTGTTCATCCAATGACACAAACACACCTATTGGATGCACAAGATTGGTTAAAAACCCTAATTGGACAAGAATAAGCCTAGGGAGGACGAAAATGAACTAATTGTTCATGCAATGCCACAAACACACCTATTGGAAGCACAAGATTGGTTTAAAACCCTAATTGGACAAGAATAAGCCTAGGGAGGACGAAAATGACCTAAATGTTCAACCAATGACACAAACACACCTATTGGATGCACAAGATTGGTTAAAAACCCTAATTGGACAAGAATAAGCCTAGAGAGGACGAAAATGACCTAAATGTTAATACAATGACACAAATGAACTTGTTGGATGCACAAGATTGGTTAAAAACCCTAATTGCATAAGAATAAGCCTAGGGAGGACGAAAATGACCTAATTGTTCTTCCAATGACACAAACACACCTATTGGAAGCACAAGATTGGTTTAAAACCCTAATTGCACAAGAATAAGCCTAGGGAGGACGAGAATGACCTAAACGTTCAACCAATGACACAAACACACCTATTGGATGCACAAGATTGGTTAAAAACCTTAATTGGACAAGAATAAGCCTAGAGAGGACGAAAATGACCTAAATGTTAATACAATGACACAATTGAACTTGTTGGATGCACAAGATTGGTTAAAAACCCTAATTGGCCATGAATAATCATAGGGAGGACGAAAATGACCTATTTGTTCATCCAATGACACAAACACACCTATTGATGCACAAGATTGGTTAAAAACCCTAATTGGACAAGAATAAGCCAAGGCAGGACGAAAATGACGTAAATGTTCATCCAATGACACAAACACACCTATTGGATGCACAAAAATGGTTAAAAACCCTAATTCGCCAAGAATAAGCCTAGGGAGGACGAAAATGACCTAATTATTTATCCAATGACACAAATGAACTTATTGGATGCACAAGATTGGTTAAAAACCCTAATTGCATAAGAATAACCCTAGGGAGGACGAAAATGATATAATTGTTCATCCAATGACACAAACACACCTATTGGAAGCACAAGATTGGTTTAAAACCCTAATTGCACAAGAATAAGCCTAGGGAGGACGAAAATGACCTAAACGTTCAACCAATGACACAAACACACCTATTGGATGCACAAGATTGGTTAAAAACCTTAATTGGACAAGAATAAGCCTAGAGAGGACGAAAATGACCTAAATGTTAATACAATGACACAATTGAACTTGTTGGATGCACAAGATTGGTTAAAAACCCTAATTGGCCATGAATAAGCATAGGGAGGACGAAAATGACCTATTTGTTCATCCAATGACACAAACACACCTATTGATGCACAAGATTGGTTAAAAACCCTAATTGGACAAGAATAAGCCAAGGCAGGACGAAAATGACGTAAATGTTCATCCAATGACACAAACACACCTATTGGATGCACAAAAATGGTTAAAAACCCTAATTCGCCAAGAATAAGCCTAGGGAGGACGAAAATGACCTAATTATTTATCCAATGACACAAATGAACTTATTGGATGCACAAGATTGGTTAAAAACCCTAATTGCATAAGAATAACCCTAGGGAGGACGAAAATGATATAATTGTTCATCCAATGACACAAACACACCTATTGGAAGCACAAGATTGGTTTAAAACCCTAATTGCACAAGAATAAGCCTAGGGAGGACGAAAATGACCTAAACGTTCAACCAATGACACAAACACACCTATTGGAAGCACAAGATTGGTTAAAAACCCAAATTGGACAAGAATAAGCCTAGAGAGGACGAAAATGACCTAAATGTTAATACAATGACACTATTGAACTTGTTGGATGCACAAGATTGGTTAAAAACCCTAATTGGCCCAGAATAAGCATAGGGAGGACAAAAATGACCTAATTGTTCATCCAATGACACAAACACACTTATTTGATGCACAAGATTGGTTAAAAACCCTAATTGGACAAGAATAAGCCAAGGCAGGACGAAAATGACGTAAATGTTCATCCAATGACACAAACACACCTATTGGATGCACAAAAATGGTTAAAAACCCTAATTCGCCAAGAATAAGCCTAGGGAGGACGAAAATGACCTAATTATTTATCCAATGACACAAATGAACTTATTGGATGCACAAGATTGGTTAAAAACCCTAATTGCATAAGAAAAAGCCTAGGGAGGAAGAAAATGACCTAATTGTTCATCCAATGACACAAACACACCTATTGGAAGCACAAGATTGGTTTAAAACCCTAATTGGACAAGAATAAGCCTAGGGAGGACGAAAATGACCTAAATGTTCAACCAATGATACAAACACACCTATTGGATGCACAAGATTGGTTAAAAACCCTAATTGGACAAGAATAAGCCTAGAGATGACGAAAATGACCTAAATGTTAATACAATGACACAAATGAACTTGTTGGATGCACAAGATTGGTTAAAAACCCTAATTGGCCAAGAATAAGCATAGGGAGGACGAAAATGACCTAATTGTTCATCCAAGGACCCAAACGAACTTATTGGATGCACAAGATTGTTTAAAAACCCTAATTGAATAAGAACAAGCCTACGGAGGACGAAAATGACCTAATTGTTCATCAAATAACACAGACACACCTATTGGATGCACAAGATTGGTTAAAAACCCTAATTGGACAAGAATAAGCCTAGAGAGGAGGAAATTGACCTAAATGTTTATACAATGACACAAACGAACTTATTGTATGCACAACATTGGTTAAAAACCCTAATTGGCCAAGAATAAGCCTAGGGAGGACGAAAATGACCTAATTGTTCATCCAATGACACAAATGAACTTATTGGATGCACAAGATCGGCTAAAAACCCTAATTGGACAAGAATAAGCCTAGAGAGGACGAAAATGACCTAAATGTTCATTCAATGACACAAACACACCTATTGGATGCACAAAATTGGTTAAAAACCCTAATTGGACAAGAATATGCCTAGATAGGACGAAAATGACCTAAATGTTAATCCAATGACACAAATGAATTTATTGGATGCACAAGATTGGATAAAAACCCTAATTGGACAAGAATAAGCCTAGGGAGGACGAAAATGACCTAATTGTTCATCCAATGACATAAACACACCTATTGGATGCACAAGATTAGTTAAAAACCCTAATTGGACAAGAATAAGCCTAGGGAGGACGAAAATGACCTAATTGTTCATCCAATGACACAAACACACCTATTGGATGCACAAGATTGGTTAAAAACCCTAATTGGACAAGAATAAGCCTAGGGAGGACGAAAATGACGTAAATGTTCATCCAATGACACAAACACACCTATTGAATGCACAAAATTGTTAAAAACCCTAATTGGACAAGAATAAGCCTAGAGAAGACGAAAATGACCTAAATGTTCATTCAATGACACAAACACACCTATTGGATGCACAAAATTGGTTAAAAACCATAATTGGACAAGAATAAGCCAAGGCAGGACGAAAATGACTTAAATGTTCATCCAATGACACAAACACACCTATTGGATGCACAAAAATGGTTAAAAACCCTAATTGGCCAAGAATAAGCCTAGGGAGGACGAAAATGACCTAAATGTTAATCCAATGACACAAATGAATTTATTCGATGCACAAGATTGGTTAAAAACCCTAATTGGACAAGAATAAGCCTAGGGAGGACGAAAATGACCTAATTGTTCATCCAATGACACAAACACACCTATTGGATGCACAAGATTGGTTAAAAACCCTAATTGGACAAGAATAAGCCTAGGGAGGACGAAAATGAACTAATTGTTCATGCAATGCCACAAACACACCTATTGGAAGCACAAGATTGGTTTAAAACCCTAATTGGACAAGAATAAGCCTAGGGAGGACGAAAATGACCTAAATGTTCAACCAATGACACAAACACACCTATTGGATGCACAAGATTGGTTAAAAACCCTAATTGGACAAGAATAAGCCTAGAGAGGACGAAAATGACCTAAATGTTAATACAATGACACAAATGAACTTGTTGGATGCACAAGATTGGTTAAAAACCCTAATTGCATAAGAATAAGCCTAGGGAGGACGAAAATGACCTAATTGTTCTTCCAATGACACAAACACACCTATTGGAAGCACAAGATTGGTTTAAAACCCTAATTGCACAAGAATAAGCCTAGGGAGGACGAAAATGACCTAAACGTTCAACCAATGACACAAACACACCTATTGGATGCACAAGATTGGTTAAAAACCTTAATTGGACAAGAATAAGCCTAGAGAGGACGAAAATGACCTAAATGTTAATACAATGACACAATTGAACTTGTTGGATGCACAAGATTGGTTAAAAACCCTAATTGGCCATGAATAAGCATAGGGAGGACGAAAATGACCTATTTGTTCATCCAATGACACAAACACACCTATTGATGCACAAGATTGGTTAAAAACCCTAATTGGACAAGAATAAGCCAAGGCAGGACGAAAATGACGTAAATGTTCATCCAATGACACAAACACACCTATTGGATGCACAAAAATGGTTAAAAACCCTAATTCGCCAAGAATAAGCCTAGGGAGGACGAAAATGACCTAATTATTTATCCAATGACACAAATGAACTTATTGGATGCACAAGATTGGTTAAAAACCCTAATTGCATAAGAATAACCCTAGGGAGGACGAAAATGATATAATTGTTCATCCAATGACACAAACACACCTATTGGAAGCACAAGATTGGTTTAAAACCCTAATTGCACAAGAATAAGCCTAGGGAGGACGAAAATGACCTAAACGTTCAACCAATGACACAAACACACCTATTGGATGCACAAGATTGGTTAAAAACCCTAATTGGACAAGAATAAGCCTAGAGAGGACGAAAATGACCTAAATGTTAATACAATGACACAAATGAACTTGTTGGATGCACAAGATTGGTTAAAAACCCTAATTGCATAAGAATAAGCCTAGGGAGGACGAAAATGACCTAATTGTTCATCCAATGACACAAACACACCTATTGGAAGCACAAGATTGGTTTAAAACCCTAATTGGACAAGAATAAGCCTAGGGAGGACGAAAATGACCTAAATGTTCAACCAATGACACAAACACACCTATTGGATGCACAAGATTGGTTAAAAACCCTAATTGGACAAGAATAAGCCTAGAGAGGACGAAAATGACCTAAATGTTAATACAATGACACAAATGAACTTATTGGATGCACAAGATTGGTTAAAAACCCTAATTGGCCAAGAATAAGCATAGGGAGGACGAAAAGGACCTAATTGTTCATCCAATAACACAAATGAACTTATTGGATGCACAAGATTGGTTAAAAACCCTAATTGAATAAGAATAAGCTTAGGGAGGACGAAAATGACCTAATTGTTCATCCAATGACACAAACACACCTATTGGAAGCACAAGATTGGTTAAAAACCGTAATTGGACAAGAATAAGCCTAGGGAGGACCAAAATGACCTAAATGTTCATCCAATGACACAAACACACCTATTGGATGCACAAGATTGGTTAAAAACCTTAATTGGACAAGAATAAGCCTAGAGAGGACGAAAATGACCTAAATGTTAATACAATGACACAAATGAACTTATTGGATGCACAAGATTGGTTAAAAACCCTAATTGGCAAAGAATAAGCACAGGGAGGACGAAAATGACCTAATTGTTCATCCAATTACACAAATGAACTTATTGGATGCACAAGATTGGTTAAAAACCCTAATTGAATAAGAATAAGCCTAGGGAGGACGAAAATGACCTAATTGTTCATCCAATGACACAAACACACCTATTGGATGCACAAGATTGGTTAAAAACCCTAATTGGACAAGAATAAGCCTAGGGAGGACGAAAATGACCTAATTATTCATCCAATGACACAAACACACCTATTGGATGCACAAGATTGGTTAAAAACCCTAATTGGACAAGAATAAGCCTAGAGAGGACGAAAATGACCTAAATGTTCATTCAATGACACAAACACACCTATTGGATGCACAAAATTGGTTAAAAACCCTAATTGGACAAGAATAAGCCTAGAGAGGACGAAAATGACCTAAATGTTAATCCAATGACACAAATGAATTTATTGGATGCTCAAGATTGGTTAAAAACCCTAATTGGACAAGAATAAGCCTAGGGAGGACGAAAATGACCTAATTGTTCATCCAATGACACAAACACACCTATTGGAAGCACAAGATTGGTTTAAAACCCTAATTGGACAAGAATAAGCCTAGGGAGGACGAAAATGACCTACTTCTTCATCAAATAACACATACACACCTATTGGATGCACAAGATTGGTTAAAAACCCTAATTGGACAAGAATAAGCCTAGGGAGGACGAAAATGACCTAAATGATTATACAATGACACAAACGAACTTATTTTATGCACAACATTGGTTAAAAACCCTAATTGGCCAAGAATAAGCCTAGGGAGGACGAAAATGACCCAATTGTTCATAAAATGATACAAATGAACTTATTGGATAAGAATAAGGCTAGGGAGGACGAAAACGACCTAATTGTTCATCCAATGACACAAATACACCTATTGGATGCACAAGATTGGTTAAAAACCCAAATTCGACAAGAATAAGCCTAGGGAGGACGAAAATGACCTAAATGTTAATCCAATGACACAAATGAATTTATTGGATGCACAAGATTGGTTAAAAACCATAATTGGACAAGAATAAGCCTAGGGAGGACGAAAATGACCTAATTGTTCATCCAATGACACAAGCACACCTATTGGATGCACAAGATTGGTTAAAAACCCTAATTGGACAAGAATAAGCCAAGGCAGGACGAAAATGACGTAAATGTTCATCCAATGACACAAACACACCTATTGGATGCACAAAAATGGTTAAAAACCCTAATTGGCCAAGAATAAGCCTAGGGAGGAAGAAAATGACCTAATTGTTTATCCAATGACACAAATGAACTTATTGGATGCACAAGATTGGTTAAAAACCCTAATTGCATAAGAATAAGCCTAGGGAGGACGAAAATAACCTAATTGTTCATCCAATGACACAAACACACCTATTGGAAGCACAAGATTGGTTTAAAACCCTAATTGGACAAGAATAAGCCTAGGGAGGACGAAAATGACCTAAATGTTCAACCAATGACACAAACACACCTATTGGATGCACAAGATTGGTTAAAAACCCTAATTGGACAAGAATAAGCCTAGAGAGGACGAAAATGACCTAAATGTTAATACAATGACACAAATGAACTTGTTGGATGCACAATATTGGTTAAAAACCCTAATTGCATAAGAATAAGCCTAGGGAGGACGAAAATGACCTAATTGTTCATCCAATGACACAAACACACCTATTGGAAGCACAAGATTGGTTTAAAACCATAATTGCACAAGAATAAGCCTAGGGAGGACGAAAATGACCTAAACGTTCAACCAATGACACAAACACACCTATTGGATGCACAAGATTGGTTAAAAACCCTAATTGGACAAGAATAAGCCTAGAGAGGACGAAAATGACCTAAATGTTAATACAATGACACAATTGAACTTGTTGGATGCACAAGATTGGTTAAAAACCCTAATTGGCATTGAATAAGCATAGGGAGGACGAAAATGACCTAATTGTTCATCCAATGACACAAACACACCTATTGATGCACAAGATTGGTTAAAAACCCTAATTGGACAAGAATAAGCCAAGGCAGGACGAAAATGACGTAAATGTTCATCAAATGACACAAACACACCTATTGGATGCACAAAAATGGTTAAAAACCCTAATTGGCCAAGGATAAGCCTAGGGAGGACGAAAATGACCTAATTATTTATCCAATGACACAAATGAACTTATTGGATGCACAAGATTGGTTAAAAACCCTAATTGCATAAGAATAACCCTAGGGAGGACGAAAATGACCTAATTGTTAATCCAATGACACAAACACACCTATTGGAAGCACAAGATTGGTTTGAAACCCTAATTGGACAAGAATAAGCCTAGGGAGGACGAAAATGACCTAAATGTTCAACCAATGACACAAACACACCTATTGGATGCACAAGATTGGTTAAAAACCATAATTGGACAAGAATAAGCCTAGAGAGGACGAAAATGACCTAAATGTTAATACAATGACACAAATGAACTTGTTGGATGCACAAGATTGGTTAAAAACCCTAATTGGCCAAGAATAAGCATAGGTTGGACGAAAATGACCTAATTATTCATCCAATGACACAAACGAACTTATTGGATGCACAAGATTGTTTAAAAACGCTAATTGAATAAGAATAAGCCTATGGAGGACGAAAATGACCTAATTGTTCATCAAATAACACAGACACACCTATTGGATGCACAAGATTGGTTAAAAACCCTAATTGGACAAGAATAAGCCTAGAGAGGACGAAAATGACCTAAATGTTTATACAATGACACAAACAAACATATTGTATGCACAACATTGGTTAAAAACCCTAATTGGCCAAGAATAAGCCTAGGGAGGACGAAAATGACCCAATTGTTCATCCAATGACACAAATGAACTTATTGGATGCACAAGATCGGCTAAAAACCAAAATTGCATAAGAATAAGCCTAGGGAGGACGAAAACGACATAATTGTTCATCCAATGACACAAACACACCTATTGGATGCACAAGATTGGTTAAAAACCCTAATTGGTCAAGAATAAGCCTATAGAGGACGAAAATGACCTAAATGTTCATTGAATGACACAAACACACCTATTGGATGCACAAAATTGGTTAAAAACCCTAATTGGACAAGAATAAGCCTAGGTAGGACGAAAATGACCTAAATGTTAATCCAATGACACAAATGAATTTATTGGATGCACAAGATTGGTTAAAAACCCTAATTGGACAAGAATAAGCCTAGGGAGGACGAGAATGACCTAATTGTTCATCCAATGACACAAACACACCTTTTGGATGCACAAGATTGGTTAAAAACCCTAATTGGACAAGAATAAGCCTAGAGAGGACGAAAATGACGTAAATGTTCCTCCAATGACACAAACACACCTATTGGATGCACAAAATTGTTAAAAACCCTAATTGGACAAGAATAAGCCTAGAGAGGACGAAAATGACCTAAATGTTCATTCAATGACACAAACACACCTATTGGATGCACAAAATTGGTTAAAAACCCTAATTGGACAAGAATAAGCCTAGAGAGGACGAAAATGACCTAAATGTTAATCCAATGACACAAATGAATTTATTGGATGCTCAAGATTGGTTAAAAACCCTAATTGGACAAGAATAAGCCTAGGGAGGACGAAAATGACCTAATTGTTCATCCAATGACACAAACACACCTATTGGATGCACAAGATTGGTTAAAAACCCTAATTGGACAAGAATAAGCCTAGGGAGGACGAAAATGAACTAATTGTTCATGCAATGCCACAAACACACCTATTGGAAGCACAAGATTGGTTTAAAACCCTAATTGGACAAGAATAAGCCTAGGGAGGACGAAAATGACCTAAATGTTCAACCAATGACACAAACACACCTATTGGATGCACAAGATTGGTTAAAAACCCTAATTGGACAAGAATAAGCCTAGAGAGGACGAAAATGACCTAAATGTTAATACAATGACACAAATGAACTTGTTGGATGCACAAGATTGGTTAAAAACCCTAATTGCATAAGAATAAGCCTAGGGAGGACGAAAATGACCTAATTGTTCTTCCAATGACACAAACACACCTATTGGAAGCACAAGATTGGTTTAAAACCCTAATTGCACAAGAATAAGCCTAGGGAGGACGAGAATGACCTAAACGTTCAACCAATGACACAAACACACCTATTGGATGCACAAGATTGGTTAAAAACCTTAATTGGACAAGAATAAGCCTAGAGAGGACGAAAATGACCTAAATGTTAATACAATGACACAATTGAACTTGTTGGATGCACAAGATTGGTTAAAAACCCTAATTGGCCATGAATAATCATAGGGAGGACGAAAATGACCTATTTGTTCATCCAATGACACAAACACACCTATTGATGCACAAGATTGGTTAAAAACCCTAATTGGACAAGAATAAGCCAAGGCAGGACGAAAATGACGTAAATGTTCATCCAATGACACAAACACACCTATTGGATGCACAAAAATGGTTAAAAACCCTAATTCGCCAAGAATAAGCCTAGGGAGGACGAAAATGACCTAATTATTTATCCAATGACACAAATGAACTTATTGGATGCACAAGATTGGTTAAAAACCCTAATTGCATAAGAATAACCCTAGGGAGGACGAAAATGACATAATTGTTCATCCAATGACACAAACACACCTATTGGAAGCACAAGATTGGTTTAAAACCCTAATTGCACAAGAATAAGCCTAGGGAGGACGAAAATGACCTAAACGTTCAACCAATGACACAAACACACCTATTGGATGCACAAGATTGGTTAAAAACCCAAATTGGACAAGAATAAGCCTAGAGAGGACGAAAATGACCTAAATGTTAATACAATGACACTATTGAACTTGTTGGATGCACAAGATTGGTTAAAAACCCTAATTGGCCAAGAATAAGCATAGGGAGGACAAAAATGACCTAATTGTTCATCCAATGACACAAACACACTTATTGGATGCACAAGATTGGTTAAAACCCCTAATTGGACAAGAATAAGCCAAGGCAGGACGAAAATGACGTAAATGTTCATCCAATGACACAAACACACCTATTGGATGCACAAAAATGGTTAAAAACCCTAATTGGCCAAGAATAAGCCTAGGAAGCACGAAAATGAGCTAATTATTTATCCAATGACACAAATGAACTTATTGGATGCACAAGATTGGTTAAAAACCCTAATTGCATAAGAAAAAGCCTAGGGAGGACGAAAATGACCTAATTGTTCATCCAATGACACAAACACACCTATAGGAAGCACAAGATTGGTTTAAAACCCTAATTGGACAAGAATAAGCCTAGGGAGGACGAAAATGACCTAAATGTTCAACCAATGACACAAACACACCTATTGGATGCACAAGATTGGTTAAAAACCCTAATTGGACAAGAATAAGCCTAGAGAGGACGAAAATGACCTAAATGTTAATACAATGACACAAATGAACTTGTTGGATGCACAAGATTGGTTAAAAACCCTAATTGGCCAAGAATAAGCATAGGTTGGACGAAAATGACCTAATTGTTCATCCAATGACACAAACGAACTTATTGGATGCACAAGATTGTTTAAAAACCCTAATTGAATAAGAATAAGCCTATGGAGGACGAAAATGACCTAATTGTTCATCAAATAACACAGACACACCTATTGGATGCACAAGATTGGTTAAAAACCCTAATTGGACAAGAATAAGCCTAGGGAGGACGAAAATGACCTAATTGTTTATCCAATGACACAAATCAACTTATTGGATGCACAAGATTGGTTAAAAACCCTAATTGCATAAGAATAAGCCTAGGGAGGATGAAAATGACCTAATTGTTCATCCAATGACACAAACACACCTATTGGAAGCACAAGATTGGTTTAAAACCCTATTTGGACAAGAATAAGCCTAGGGAGGACGAAAATGACCTAAATGTTCAACCAATGACACAAACACACCTATTGGATGCACAAGATTGGTTAAAAACCATAATTGGACAAGAATAAGCCTAGAGAGGACGAAAATGACCTAAATGTTAATACAATGACACAAATGAACTTGTTGGATGCACAAGATTGGTTAAAAACCCTAATTGCATAAGAATAAGCCTTGGGAGGACGAAAATGACCTAATTGTTCATCCAATGACACAAACACACCTATTGGAAGCACAAGATTGGTTTAAAACCGTAATTGCACAAGAATAAGCCTAGGGAGGACGAAAATGACCTAAACGTTCAACCAATGACACAAACACACCTATTGGATGCACAAGATTGGTTAAAAACCCTAATTGGACAAGAATAAGCCTAGTGAGGACGAAAATGACCTAAATGTTAATACAATGACACAATTGAACTTGTTGGATGCACAAGATTGGTTAAAAACCCTAATTGGCATTGAATAAGCATAGGGAGGACGAAAATGACCTAATTGTTCATTCAATGACACAAACACACCTATTGATGCACAAGATTCGTTAAAAACCCTAATTGGACAAGAATAAGCCAAGGCAGGACGAAAATGACGTAAATGTTCATCAAATGACACAAACACACCTATTGGATGCACAAAAAGGGTTAAAAACCCTAATTGGCCAAGGATAAGCCTAGGGAGGACGAAAATGACCTAATTATTTATCCAATGACACAAATGAACTTATTGGATGCACAAGATTGGTTAAAAACCCTAATTGCATAAGAATAACCCTAGGGAGGACGAAAATGACCTAATTGTTAATCCAATGACACAAACACACCTATTGGAAGCACAAGATTGGTTTGAAACCCTAATTGGACAAGAATAAGCCTAGGGAGGACGAAAATGACCTAAATGTTCAACCAATGACACAAACACACCTATTGGATGCACAAGATTGGTTAAAAACCCTAATTGGACAAGAATAAGCCTAGAGAGGACGAAAATGACCTAAATGTTAATACAATGACACAAATGAACTTGTTGGATGCACAAGATTGGTTAAAAACCCTAATTGGCCAAGAATAAGCATAGGTTGGACGAAAATGACCTAATTGTTCATCCAATGACACAAACGAACTTATTGGATGCACAAGATTGTTTAAAAACCCTAATTGAATAAGAATAAGCCTATGGAGGACGAAAATGACCTAATTGTTCATCAAATAACACAGACACACCTATTGGATGCACAAGATTGGTTAAAAACCCTAATTGGACAAGAATAAGCCTAGAGAGGACGAAAATGACCTAAATGTTTATACAATGACACAAACAAACATATTGTATGCACAACATTGGTTAAAAACCCTAATTGGCCAAGAATAAGCCTAGGGAGGACGAAAATGATCCAATTGTTCATCCAATGACACAAATGAACTTATTGGATGCACAAGATCGGCTAAAAACCATAATTGCATAAGAATAAGCCTAGGGAGGACGAAAACGACATAATTGTTCATCCAATGACACAAACACACCTATTGGATGCACAAGATTGGTTAAAAACCCTAATTGGACAAGAATAAGCCTATAGAGGACGAAAATGACCTAAATGTTCATTGAATGACACAAACACACCTATTGGATGGACAAAATTGGTTAAAAACCCTAATTGGACAAGAATAAGCCTAGGTAGGACGAAAATGACCTAAATGTTAATCCAATGACACAAATGAATTTATTGGATGCACAAGATAGGTTAAAAACCCTAATTGCATAAGAATAAGCCTAGGGAGGACGAAAATGACCTAATTGTTCATCCAATGACACAAACACACCTATTGGAAGCACAAGATTGGTTTAAAACCCTAATTGGACAAGAATAAGCCTAGGGAGGACGAAAATGACCTAAATGTTCAACCAATGACACAAACACACCTATTGGATGCACAAGATTGGTTAAAAACCCTAATTGGACAAGAATAAGCCTAGAGAGGACGAAAATGACCTAAATGTTAATACAATGACACAAATGAACTTGTTGGATGCACAAGATTGCTTAAAAACCCTAATTGGACAAGAATAAGCCTATAGAGGACGAAAATGACCTAAATGTTCATTGAATGACACAAACACACCTATTGGATGCACAAAATTGGTTAAAAACCCTAATTGGACAAGAATAAGCCTAGGTAGGACGAAAATGACCTAAATGTTAATCCAATGACACAAATGAATTTATTGGATGCACAAGATTGGTTAAAAACCCTAATTGGACAAGAATAAGCCTAGGGAGGAAGAAAATGACCTAATTGTTCATCCAATGACACAAACACACCTTTTGGATGCACAAGATTGGTTAAAAACCCTAATTGGACAAGAATAAGCCTAGGGAGGACGAAAATGACGTAAATGTTCCTCCAATGACACAAACACACCTATTGGATGCACAAAATTGTTAAAAACCCTAATTGGACAAGAATAAGCCTAGAGAGGACGAAAATGACCTAAATGTTCATTCAATGACACAAACACACCTATTGGATGCACAAAATTGGTTAAAAACCCTAATTGGACAAGAATAAGCCTAGAGAGGACGAAAATGACCTAAATGTTAATCCAATGACACAAATGAATTTGTTGGATGCACAAGATTGGTTAAAAACCCTAATTGGACAAGAATAAGCCTAGGGAGGACGAAAATGACCTAATTGTTCATCCAATGACACAAACACACCTATCGGATGCACAAGATTGGTTCAAAACCCTAATTGGACAAGAATAAGCCTAGGGAGGACGAAAATGACGTAAATATTCATCCAATGACACAAACACACCTATTGGATGCACAAAATTGGTTAAAAACCCTAATTGGCCAAGAATAAGCCTAGGGAGGACGAAAATGACCTAATTGTTTATCCAATGACACAAATGAACTTATTGGATGCACAAGATTGGTTAAAAACCCTAATTGCATAAGAATAAGCCTAGGGAGGACAAAAATGACCTAATTGTTCATCCAATGACACAAACACACCTATTGGAAGCACAAGATTGGTTTAAAACCCTAATTGGACAAGAATAAGCCTAGGGAGGACGAAAATGACCTAAATGTTCAACCAATGACATAAACACACCTATTGGATGCACAAGATTGGTTAAAAACCCTAATTGGCCAAGAATAAGCATAGGGAGGACGAAAATGACCTAATTGTTCATCCAATGACACAAACGAACTTATTGGATGCACAAGATTGTTTAAAAACCCTAATTGAATAAGAATAAGCCTATGGAGGACGAAAATGACCTAATTGTTCATCAAATAACACAGACACACCTATTGGATGCACAAGATTGGTTAAAAACCCTAATTGGACAAGAATAAGCCTAGAGAGGACGAAAATGACCTAAATGTTTATACAATGACACAAACAAACATATTGTATGCACAGCATTGGTTAAAAACCCTAATTGGCCAAGAATAAGCCTAGGGAGGACGAAAATGATCCAATTGTTCATCCAATGACACAAATGAACTTATTGGATGCACAAGATCGGCTAAAAACCATAATTGCATAAGAATAAGCCTAGGGAGGATGAAAACGACATAATTGTTCATCCAATGACACAAACACACCTATTGGATGCACAAGATTGGTTAAAAACCCTAATTGGACAAGAATAAGCCTATAGAGGACGAAAATGACCTAAATGTTAATTGAATGACACAAACACACCTATTGGATGGACAAAATTGGTTAAAAACCCTAATTGGCCAAGAATAAGCCTAGGGAGGACGAAAATGACCTAATTGTTTATGCAATGACACAAATGAACTTATTGGATGCACAAGATAGGTTAAAAACCCTAATTGCATAAGAATAAGCCTAGGGAGGACGAAAATGACCTAATTGTTCATCCAATGACACAAACACACCTATTGGAAGCACAAGATTGGTTTAAAACCCTAATTGGACAAGAATAAGACTAGGGAGGACGGAAATGACCTACTTGTTCATCAAATAACACAGACACACCTATTGGATGCACAAGATTGGTTAAAAACCCTAATTGGACAAGAATAAGCCTAGGGAGGACGAAAATGACCTAAATGTTTATACAATGACACAAACGAACTTATTTCATGCACAACATTGGTTAAAAACCCTAATTGGCCAAGAATAAGCCTAGGGAGGACGAAAATGACCCAATTGTTCATCCAATGATACAAATGAACTTATTGGATAAGAATAAGCCTAGGGAGGACGAAAACGACCTAATTGTTCATCCAATGACTCAAATACACCTATTGGATGCACAAGATTGGTTAAAAACCCAAATTCGACAAGAATAAGCCTAGGGAGGACGAAAATGACCTAAATGTTAATCCAATGACACAAATAAATTTATTGGATGCACAAGATTGGTTAAAAACCTTAATTGGACAAGAATAAGCCTAGAGAGGACGAAAATGACCTAAATGTTAATACAATGACACAATTGAACTTGTTGGATGCACAAGATTGGTTAAAAACCCTAATTGGACAAGAATAAGCCTATAGATGACGAAAATGACCTAAATGTTCATTGAATGACACCAACACACCTATTGGATGCACAAAATTGGTTAAAAACCCTAATTGGACAAGAATAAGCCTAGGTAGGACGAAAATGACCTAAATGTTAATCCAATGACACAAATGAATTTATTGGAAGCACAAGATTGGTTTAAAACCCTATTTGGACAAGAATAAGCCTAGGGAGGACGAAAATGACCTAAATGTTCAACCAATGACACAAACACACCTATTGGATGCACAAGATTGGTTAAAAACCCTAATTGGACAAGAATAAGCCTAGAGAGGACGAAAATGACCTAAATGTTAATACAATGACACAAATGAACTTGTTGGATGCACAAGATTGCTTAAAAACCCTAATTGGACAAGAATAAGCCTATAGAGGACGAAAATGACCTAAATGTTCATTGAATGACACAAACACACCTATTGGATGCACAAAATTGGTTAAAAACCCTAATTGGACAAGAATAAGCCTAGGTAGGACGAAAATGACCTAAATGTTAATCCAATGACACAAATGAATTTATTGGATGCACAAGATTGGTTAAAAACCCTAATTGGACAAGAATAAGCCTAGGGAGGAAGAAAATGACCTAATTGTTCATCCAATGACACAAACACACCTTTTGGATGCACAAGATTGGTTAAAAACCCTAATTGGACAAGAATAAGCCTAGGGAGGACGAAAATGACGTAAATGTTCCTCCAATGACACAAACACACCTATTGGATGCACAAAATTGTTAAAAACCCTAATTGGACAAGAATAAGCCTAGAGAGGACGAAAATGACCTAAATGTTCATTCAATGACACAAACACACCTATTGGATGCACAAAATTGGTTAAAAACCCTAATTGGACAAGAATAAGCCTAGAGAGGACGAAAATGACCTAAATGTTAATCCAATGACACAAATGAATTTATTGGATGCACAAGATTGGTTAAAAACCATAATTGGACAAGAATAAGCCTAGGGAGGACGAAAATGACCTAATTGTTCATCCAATGACACAAACACACCTTTTGGATGCACAAGATTGGTTAAAAACCCTAATTGGACAAGAATAAGCCTAGGGAGGACGAAAATGACGTAAATGTTCCTCCAATGACACAAACACACCTATTGGATGCACAAAATTGTTAAAAACCCTAATTGGAAAAGAATAAGCCTAGAGAGGACGAAAATGACCTAAATGTTCATTCAATGACACAAACACACCTATTGGATGCACAAAATTGGTTAAAAACCCTAATTGGACAAGAATAAGCCTAGAGAGGACGAAAATGACCTAAATGTTAATCCAATGACACAAATGAATTTATTGGATGCTCAAGATTGGTTAAAAACACTAATTGGACAAGAATAAGCCTAGGGAGGACGAAAATGACCTAATTGTTCATCCAATGACACAAACACACCTATTGGATGCACAAGAATGGTTAAAAACCCTAATTGGACAAGAATAAGCCTTGGGAGGACGAAAATGACGTAAATGTTCATCCAATGACACAAACACACCTATTGGATGCACAAAATTGGTTAAAAACCCTAATTGGCCAAGAATAAGCCTAGGGAGGACGAAAATGACCTAATTGTTTATGCAATGACACAAATGAACTTATTGGATGCACAAGATTGGTTAAAAACCCTACTTGCATAAGAATAAGCCTAGGGAGGACGAAAATGACCTAATTGTTCATCCTATGACACAAACACACCTATTGAAAGCACAAGATTGGTTTAAAACCCTAATTGGACAAGAATAAGCCTAGGGAGGACGAAAATGACCTAAATGTTCAACCAATGACACAAACACACCAATTGGATGCACAAGATTGGTTGAAAACCCTAATTGGACAAGAATAAGCCTAGAGAGGACGAAAATGACCTAAATGTTAATACAATGACACAAATGAACTTGTTGGATGCACAAGATTGGTTAAAAACCCTAATTGCATAAGAATAAGCCTATGGAGGACGAAAATGACCTAATTGTTCATCCAATGACACAAACACACCTATTGGAAGCACAAGATTGGTTTAAAACCTTAATTGCACAAGAATAAGCCTAGGGAGGACGAAAATGACCTAAACGTTCAACCAATGACACAAACACACCTATTGGATGCACAAGATTGGTTAAAAACCCTAATTGGACAAGAATAAGCCTAGAGAGGACGAAAATGACCTAAATGTTAATACAATGACACAATTGAACTTGTTGGATGCACAAGATTGGTTAAAAACCCTAATTGGCCGTGAATAAGCATAGGGAGGACGAAAATGACCTAATTGTTCATCCAATGACACAAACACACCTGTTGATGCACAAGATTAATTAAAAACCCTAATTGGACAAGAATAAGCCAAGGCAGGACGAAAATGACGTAAATGTTCATCCAATGACACAAACACACCTATTGGATGCACAAAATTGGTAAAAAACCCTAATTGGCCAAGAATAAGCCTAGGGAGGACGAAAATGACCTAATTGTTTATGCAATGACACAAATGAACTTATTGGATGCACAAGATTGGTTAAAAACCCTAATTGCATAAGAATAACCCTAGGGAGGACGAAAATGACCTAATTGTTCATCCAATAACACAAACACACCTATTGGATGCACAAGATTGGTTTGAAACCCTAATTGGACAAGAATAAGCCTAGGGAGGACGAAAATGACCTAAATGTTCAACCAATGACACAAACACACCTATTGGATGCACAAGATAGGTTAAAAACCCTAATTGGACAAGAATAAGCCTAGAGAGGACGAAAATGACCTAAATGTTAATACAATGACACAAATGAACTTGTTGGATGCACAAGATTGGTTAAAAACCCTAATTGGCCAAGAATAAGCATAGGTTGGACGAAAATGACCTAATTGTTCATCCAATGACACAAACGAACTTATTGGATGCACAAGATTGTTTAAAAACCCTAATTGAATAAGAATAAGCCTATGGAGGACGAAAATGACCTAATTGTTCATCAAATAACACAGACACACCTATTGGATGCACAAGATTGGTTAAAAACCCTAATTGGACAAGAATAAGCCTAGAGAGGACGAAAATGACCTAAATGTTTATACAATGACACAAACAAACATATTGTATGCACAGCATTGGTTAAAAACCCTAATTGGCCAAGAATAAGCCTAGGGAGGACGAAAATGATCCAATTGTTCATCCAATGACACAAATGAACTTATTGGATGCACAAGATCGGCTAAAAACCATAATTGCATAAGAATAAGCCTAGGGAGGATGAAAACGACATAATTGTTCATCCAATGACACAAACACACCTATTGGATGCACAAGATTGGTTAAAAACCCTAATTGGACAAGAATAAGCCTATAGAGGACGAAAATGACCTAAATGTTAATTGAATGACACAAACACACCTATTGGATGGACAAAATTGGTTAAAAACCCTAATTGGCCAAGAATAAGCCTAGGGAGGACGAAAATGACCTAATTGTTTATGCAATGACACAAATGAACTTATTGGATGCACAAGATAGGTTAAAAACCCTAATTGCATAAGAATAAGCCTAGGGAGGACGAAAATGACCTAATTGTTCATCCAATGACACAAACACACCTATTGGAAGCACAAGATTGGTTTAAAACCCTAATTGGACAAGAATAAGCCTAGGGAGGACGGAAATGACCTACTTGTTCATCAAATAACACAGACACACCTATTGGATGCACAAGATTGGTTAAAAACCCTAATTGGACAAGAATAAGCCTAGGGAGGACGAAAATGACCTAAATGTTTATACAATGACACAAACGAACTTATTTCATGCACAACATTGGTTAAAAACCCTAATTGGCCAAGAATAAGCCTAGGGAGGACGAAAATGACCCAATTGTTCATCCAATGATACAAATGAACTTATTGGATAAGAATAAGCCTAGGGAGGACGAAAACGACCTAATTGTTCATCCAATGACTCAAATACACCTATTGGATGCACAAGATTGGTTAAAAAACCCAAATTCGAAAAGAATAAGCCTAGGGAAGACGAAAATGACCTAAATGTTAATCCAACGACACAAATGAATTTATTGGATGCACAAGATTGGTTAAAAACCATAATTGGACAAGAATAAGCCTAGGGAGGACGAAAATGACCTAATTATTCATCCAATGACACAAACACACCTATTGGATGCACAAGATTGGTTAAAAACCCTAATTGGACAAGAATAAGCCAAGGCAGGACGAAAATGACGTAAATGTTCATCCAATGACACAAACACACCTATTGGATGCACAAAAATGGTTAAAAACCCTAATTGGCCAAGAATAAGCCTAGGGAGGACGAAAATGACCTAATTGTTTATCCAATGACACAAATCAACTTATTGGATGCACAAGATTGGTTAAAAACCCTAATTGCATAAGAATAAGCCTAGGGAGGACGAAAATGACCTAATTGTTCATCCAATGACACAAACACACCTATTGGAAGCACAAGATTGGTTTAAAACCCTATTTGGACAAGAATAAGCCTAGGGAGGACGAAAATGACCTAAATGTTCAACCAATGACACAAACACACCTATTGGATGCACAAGATTGGTTAAAAACCCTAATTGGACAAGAATAAGCCTAGAGAGGACGAAAATGACCTAAATGTTAATACAATGACACAAATGAACTTGTTGGATGCACAAGATTGCTTAAAAACCCTAATTGGACAAGAATAAGCCTATAGAGGACGAAAATGACCTAAATGTTCATTGAATGACACAAACACACCTATTGGATGCACAAAATTGGTTAAAAACCCTAATTGGACAAGAATAAGCCTAGGTAGGACGAAAATGACCTAAATGTTAATCCAATGACACAAATGAATTTATTGGATGCACAAGATTGGTTAAAAACCCTAATTGGACAAGAATAAGCCTAGGGAGGAAGAAAATGACCTAATTGTTCATCCAATGACACAAACACACCTTTTGGATGCACAAGATTGGTTAAAAACCCTAATTGGACAAGAATAAGCCTAGGGAGGACGAAAATGACGTAAATGTTCCTCCAATGACACAAACACACCTATTGGATGCACAAAATTGTTAAAAACCCTAATTGGACAAGAATAAGCCTAGAGAGGACGAAAATGACCTAAATGTTCATTCAATGACACAAACACACCTATTGGATGCACAAAATTGGTTAAAAACCCTAATTGGACAAGAATAAGCCTAGAGAGGACGAAAATGACCTAAATGTTAATCCAATGACACAAATGAATTTATTGGATGCACAAGATTGGTTAAAAACCATAATTGGACAAGAATAAGCCTAGGGAGGACGAAAATGACCTAATTGTTCATCCAATGACACAAACACACCTTTTGGATGCACAAGATTGGTTAAAAACCCTAATTGGACAAGAATAAGCCTAGGGAGGACGAAAATGACGTAAATGTTCCTCCAATGACACAAACACACCTATTGGATGCACAAAATTGTTAAAAACCCTAATTGGAAAAGAATAAGCCTAGAGAGGACGAAAATGACCTAAATGTTCATTCAATGACACAAACACACCTATTGGATGCACAAAATTGGTTAAAAACCCTAATTGGACAAGAATAAGCCTAGAGAGGACGAAAATGACCTAAATGTTAATCCAATGACACAAATGAATTTATTGGATGCTCAAGATTGGTTAAAAACACTAATTGGACAAGAATAAGCCTAGGGAGGACGAAAATGACCTAATTGTTCATCCAATGACACAAACACACCTATTGGATGCACAAGAATGGTTAAAAACCCTAATTGGACAAGAATAAGCCTTGGGAGGACGAAAATGACGTAAATGTTCATCCAATGACACAAACACACCTATTGGATGCACAAAATTGGTTAAAAACCCTAATTGGCCAAGAATAAGCCTAGGGAGGACGAAAATGACCTAATTGTTTATGCAATGACACAAATGAACTTATTGGATGCACAAGATTGGTTAAAAACCCTACTTGCATAAGAATAAGCCTAGGGAGGACGAAAATGACCTAATTGTTCATCCTATGACACAAACACACCTATTGAAAGCACAAGATTGGTTTAAAACCCTAATTGGACAAGAATAAGCCTAGGGAGGACGAAAATGACCTAAATATTCAACCAATGACACAAACACACCAATTGGATGCACAAGATTGGTTGAAAACCCTAATTGGACAAGAATAAGCCTAGAGAGGACGAAAATGACCTAAATGTTAATACAATGACACAAATGAACTTGTTGGATGCACAAGATTGGTTAAAAACCCTAATTGCATAAGAATAAGCCTATGGAGGACGAAAATGACCTAATTGTTCATCCAATGACACAAACACACCTATTGGAAGCACAAGATTGGTTTAAAACCTTAATTGCACAAGAATAAGCCTAGGGAGGACGAAAATGACCTAAACGTTCAACCAATGACACAAACACACCTATTGGATGCACAAGATTGGTTAAAAACCCTAATTGGACAAGAATAAGCCTAGAGAGGACGAAAATGACCTAAATGTTAATACAATGACACAATTGAACTTGTTGGATGCACAAGATTGGTTAAAAACCCTAATTGGCCGTGAATAAGCATAGGGAGGACGAAAATGACCTAATTGTTCATCCAATGACACAAACACACCTGTTGATGCACAAGATTAATTAAAAACCCTAATTGGACAAGAATAAGCCAAGGCAGGACGAAAATGACGTAAATGTTCATCCAATGACACAAACACACCTATTGGATGCACAAAAATGGTTAAAAACCCAAATTGGCCAAGAATAAGCCTAGGGAGGACGAAAATGACATAATTATTTATCCAATGACACAAATGAACTTATTGGATGCACAAGATTGGTTAAAAACCCTAATTGCATAAGAATAACCCTAGGGAGGACGAAAATGACCTAATTGTTCATCCAATGACACAAACACACCTATTGGAAGCACAAGATTGGTTTAAAACCCTAATTGGACAAGAATAAGCCTAGGGAGGACGAAAATGACCTAAATGTTCAACCAATGACACAAACACACCTATTGGATGCACAAGATTGGTTAAAAACCCTAATTGGACAAGAATAAGCCTAGAGAGGACGAAAATGACCTAAATGTTAATACAATGACACAAATGAACTTGTTGGATGCACAAGATTGGTTAAAAACCCTAATTGGACAAGAATAAGCCTATAGATGACGAAAATGACCTAAATGTTCATTGAATGACACCAACACACCTATTGGATGCACAAAATTGGTTAAAAACCCTAATTGGACAAGAATAAGCCTAGGTAGGACGAAAATGACCTAAATGTTAATCCAATGACACAAATGAATTTATTGGATGCACAAGATTGGTTAAAAACCCTAATTGGACAAGAATAAGCCTAGGGAGGACGAAAATGACCTAATTGTTCATCCAATGACACAAACACACCTTTTGGATGCACAAGATTGGTTAAAAACCCTAATTGGACAAGAATAATCCTAGGGAGGACGAAAATGACGTAAATGTTCCTCCAATGACACAAACACACCTATTGGATGCACAAAATTGTTAAAAACCCTAATTGGACAAGAATAAGCCTAGAGAGGACGAAAATGACCTAAATGTTCATCCAATGACACAAACACACCTATTGGATGCACAAAATTGGTTAAAAACCCTAATTGGACAAGAATAAGCCTAGAGAGGACGAAAATGACCTAAATGTTAATCCAATGACACAAATGAATTTATTGGATGCTCAAGATTGGTTAAAAACCCTAATTGGACAAGAATAAGCCTAGGGAGGACGAAAATGACCTAATTGTTCATCCAATGACACAAACACACCTATTGGATGCACAAGATTGGTTAAAAACCCTAATTGGACAAGAATAAGCCTTGGGAGGACGAAAATGACGTAAATGTTCATCCAATGACACAAACACACCTATTGGATGCACAAAATTGGTTAAAAACCCTAATTGGCCAAGAATAAGCCTAGGGAGGACGAAAATGACCTAATTGTTTATCCAATGACACAAATGAACTTATTGGATGCACAAGATTGTTTAAAAACCCTAATTGCATAAGAATAAGCCTAGGGAGGACGAAAATGACCTAATTGTTCATCCAATGACTCAAACACACCTATTGGATGCACAAGATTGGTTAAAAACCCTAATTGGACAAGAATATGCCTAGAGAGGACGAAAATGACCTAAATGTTTATACAATGACACAAACAAACATATTGTATGCACAACATTGGTTAAAAACCCTAATTGGCCAAGAATAAGCCTAGGGAGGACGAAAATGACCCAATTGTTCATCCAATGACACAAATGAACTTATTGGATGCACAAGATCGGCTAAAAACCATAATTGCATAAGAATAAGCCTAGGGAGGACGAAAACGACATAATTGTTCATCCAATGACACAAACACACCTATTGGATGCACAAGATTGGTTAAAAACCCTAATTGGACAAGAATAAGCCTATAGAGGACGAAAATGACCTAAATGTTCATTGAATGACACAAACACACCTATTGGATGCACAAAATTGGTTAAAAACCCTAATTGGACAAGAATAAGCCTAGGTAGGACGAAAATGACCTAAATGTTAATCCAATGACACAAATGAATTTATTGGATGCACAAGATTGGTTAAAAACCCTAATTGGACAAGAATAAGCCTAGGGAGGAAGAAAATGACCTAATTGTTCATCCAATGACACAAACACACCTTTTGGATGCACAAGATTGGTTAAAAACCCTAATTGGACAAGAATAAGCCTAGGGAGGACGAAAATGACGTAAATGTTCCTCCAATGACACAAACACACCTATTGGATGCACAAAATTGTTAAAAACCCTAATTGGACAAGAATAAGCCTAGAGAGGACGAAAATGACCTAAATGTTCATTCAATGACACAAACACACCTATTGGATGCACAAAATTGGTTAAAAACCCTAATTGGACAAGAATAAGCCTAGAGAGGACGAAAATGACCTAAATGTTAATCCAATGACACAAATGAATTTATTGGATGCACAAGATTGGTTAAAAACCATAATTGGACAAGAATAAGCCTAGGGAGGACGAAAATGACCTAATTGTTCATCCAATGACACAAACACACCTTTTGGATGCACAAGATTGGTTAAAAACCCTAATTGGACAAGAATAAGCCTAGGGAGGACGAAAATGACGTAAATGTTCCTCCAATGACACAAACACACCTATTGGATGCACAAAATTGTTAAAAACCCTAATTGGAAAAGAATAAGCCTAGAGAGGACGAAAATGACCTAAATGTTCATTCAATGACACAAACACACCTATTGGATGCACAAAATTGGTTAAAAACCCTAATTGGACAAGAATAAGCCTAGAGAGGACGAAAATGACCTAAATGTTAATCCAATGACACAAATGAATTTATTGGATGCTCAAGATTGGTTAAAAACACTAATTGGACAAGAATAAGCCTAGGGAGGACGAAAATGACCTAATTGTTCATCCAATGACACAAACACACCTATTGGATGCACAAGAATGGTTAAAAACCCTAATTGGACAAGAATAAGCCTTGGGAGGACGAAAATGACGTAAATGTTCATCCAATGACACAAACACACCTATTGGATGCACAAAATTGGTTAAAAACCCTAATTGGCCAAGAATAAGCCTAGGGAGGACGAAAATGACCTAATTGTTTATGCAATGACACAAATGAACTTATTGGATGCACAAGATTGGTTAAAAACCCTACTTGCATAAGAATAAGCCTAGGGAGGACGAAAATGACCTAATTGTTCATCCTATGACACAAACACACCTATTGAAAGCACAAGATTGGTTTAAAACCCTAATTGGACAAGAATAAGCCTAGGGAGGACGAAAATGACCTAAATATTCAACCAATGACACAAACACACCAATTGGATGCACAAGATTGGTTGAAAACCCTAATTGGACAAGAATAAGCCTAGAGAGGACGAAAATGACCTAAATGTTAATACAATGACACAAATGAACTTGTTGGATGCACAAGATTGGTTAAAAACCCTAATTGCATAAGAATAAGCCTATGGAGGACGAAAATGACCTAATTGTTCATCCAATGACACAAACACACCTATTGGAAGCACAAGATTGGTTTAAAACCTTAATTGCACAAGAATAAGCCTAGGGAGGACGAAAATGACCTAAACGTTCAACCAATGACACAAACACACCTATTGGATGCACAAGATTGGTTAAAAACCCTAATTGGACAAGAATAAGCCTAGAGAGGACGAAAATGACCTAAATGTTAATACAATGACACAAATGAACTTGTTGGATGCACAAGATTGGTTAAAAACCCTAATTGCATAAGAATAAGCCTAGGGAGGACGAAAATGACCTAATTGTTCATCCAATGACACAAACACACCTATTGGAAGCACAAGATTGGTTTAAAACCCTAATTGGACAAGAATAAGCCTAGGGAGGACGAAAATGACCTAAATGTTCAACCAATGACACAAACACACCTATTGGATGCACAAGATTGGTTAAAAACCCTAATTGGACAAGAATAAGCCTAGGGAGGACGAAAATGACCTAAATGTTCATCCAATGACACAAACACACCTATTGGATGCACAAGATTGGTTAAAAACCCTAATTGGACAAGATGAAGTGTAGGGAGGACGAAAATGACCTAAATGTTCATCCAATGACCCAAACACACCTATTTGATGCACAAGATTGGTTAAAAACCCTAATTGGAGAAGAATAACCCTAGGGAGGACGAAAATGACCTAAATGTTCATCCAATGACACAAACACACCTATTGGATGCACAAGATTGGTTAAAAACCCTAATTGGAGAAGAATAACCCTAGGGAGGACGAAAATGACCTAAATGTTCATCCAATGACACAAACACACCTATTGGATGCTCCAGATTGGTTAAAAACCCTAATTGGAGAAGAATAACCCTAGGGAGGACGAAAATGACCTAAATGTTCATCCAATGACACAAACACACCTATTGGATGCACAAGATTGGTTAAAAACCCTAATTGGAGAAGAATAACCCTAGGGAGGACGAAAATGACCTAAATGTTCATCCAATGACACAAACACACCTATTGGATGCACATGATTGGTTAAAAACCCTAATTGGAGAAGAATAACCCTAGGGAGGACGAAAATGACCTTAATGTTCATCCAATGACACAAACACACCTATTGGATGCACAAGATTGGTTAAAAACCCTAATTGGAGAAGAATAACCCTAGGGAGGACGAAAATGACCTAAATGTTCATCCAATGACACAAACACACCTATTGGATGCACAAGATTGCTTAAAAACCCTAGTTGGAGAAGAATAACCCTAGGGAGGACGAAAATGACCTAAATGTTCATCCAATGACACAAACACACCTATTGGATGCACAAGATTGGTTAAAAACCCTAATTGGAGAAGAATAACCCTAGGGAGGACGAAAATGACCTAAATGTTCATCCAATGACACAAACACACCTATTGGATGCACAAGATTGGTTAAAAACCCTAATTGGAGAAGAATAACCCTAGGGAGGACTAAAATGACCTAAATGTTCATCCAATGACACAAACACACCTATTGGATGCACCAGATTGGTTAAAAACCCTAATTGGAGAAGAATAACCCTAGGGAGGACGAAAATGACCTAAATGTTCATCCAATGACACAAACACACCTATTGGATGCACAAGATTGGTTAAAAACCCTAATTGGAGAAGAATAACCCTAGGGAGGACGAAAATGACCTAAATGTTCATCCAATGACACAAACACACCTATTGGATGCACAAGATTGCTTATAAACCCTAATGGGAGAAGAATAACCCTAGGGAGGTTGAAAATGACCTAAATGTTCATCCAATGACACAAACACACCTATTGGATGCACAAGATTGGTTAAAAACCCTAATTGGAGAAGAATAACCCTAGGGAGGACGAAAATGACCTAAATGTTCATCCAATGAAACAAACACACCTATGGGATGCACAAGATTGGTTAAATACCCTAATTGGAGAAGAATAACCCTAGGGAGGACGAAAATGACCTAAATGTTCATCCAATGACACAAACACACCTATTGGATGCACAAGATTGGTTAAAAACCCTAATTGGAGAAGAATAACCCTAGGGAGGACGAAAATGACCTAAATGTTCATCCAATGACACTAACACTCCTATTGGATGCAAAGATTGGTTAAAAACCCTAATTGGAGAAGAATAACCCTAGGGAGGACGAAAATGACCTAAATGTTCATCCAATGACACAAACACACCTATTGGATGCACAAGATTGGTTAAAAACCCTAATTGGAGAAGAATAACCCTAGGGAGGACGAAAATGACCTAAATGTTCATCTAATGACACAAACACACCTATTGGATGCACAAGATTCGTTAAAAACCCTAATTGGAGAAGAATAACCCTAAGGAGGACGAAAATGACCTAAATGTTCATCCAATGACACAAACACACCTATTGGATGCACAAGATTGGTTAAAAACCCTAATTGGACAAGAATAAACCTAGGGAGGACGAAAATGACCTAAATGTTCATCCAATGACACAAACACACCTATTGGATGCACAAGATTGGTTAAAAACCCTAATTGGACAAGAATAAGCCTAGAGTAGACGAAAATGACCTAAATGTTAATACAATGACACAAAGGAACTTATTGGGTGCACAAGATTGGTTAGAAACCCTAATTGGCCAAGAATAAGCATAGGGAGGACGAAAATGACCTTGTTGTTGATCCAATGACACAAATGAACTTATTGGATGCACAAGATTGGTTAAAAACCCTAATTGGACAAAAATAAGCCTAGGGAGGACGAAAATGACCTAATTGTTAATCCAATGACAAAAACACACCTATTGGATGCACAAGATTGGTTAAAAACCCTAATTGGACAAAAATAAGCCTTGGGAGGACGAAAATGACCTAATTGTTCATCCAATGACACAAACACACCTATTGGATGCACAAGATTGGTTTAAAACCTTAAATGGACAAGAATAAGCCTTGGGAGGACAAAAATGTCCTAAATATTCCTCAATGACACAAACACACCTTTTGGATGCACAAGATTGGTTAAAAACCCTAATTGGACAAGAATAAGCCAAGGGAGGACGAAAATGACCTAATTATTCATCCAATGACACAAACACACCTATTGGATGCACAAGATTGGTTTAAAACCCTAATTGAACAAGAATAAGCCTACGGAGGACGAAAATGACCTAAATGTTCATCCAATGACACAAACACACCTATTGGATGCACAAGATTGTTTAAAATCCCTAATTGGAAAACAATAAGCCTAGGGAGGTCGAAAATGACCTAAATGTTTATACAATGACACAAATGAACTTATTGTATGCACAAAATTGGTTAAAAACCCTAATTGAACAAGATTAAGCCTAGAGAGGACGAAAATGTCCTAAATGTTAATCCAATGACACAAATGAATTTATTGGATGCACAAGATTGGTTAAAAACCCTAATTGGACAAGAATAAGCCTAGGGAGGAAGAAAATGACCTAATTGTTCATCCAATGACACAAACACACCTTTTGGATGCACAAGATTGGTTAAAAACCCTAATTGGACAAGAATAAGCCTAGGGAGGACGAAAATGACGTAAATGTTCCTCCAATGACACAAACACACCTATTGGATGCACAAAATTGTTAAAAACCCTAATTGGACAAGAATAAGCCTAGAGAGGACGAAAATGACCTAAATGTTCATTCAATGACACAAACACACCTATTGGATGCACAAAATTGGTTAAAAACCCTAATTGGACAAGAATAAGCCTAGAGAGGACGAAAATGACCTAAATGTTAATCCAATGACACAAATGTATTTATTGGATGCTCAAGATTGGTTAAAAACCCTAATTGGACAAGAATAAGCCTAGGGAGGACGAAAATGACCTAATTGTTCATCCAATGACACAAACACACCTATTGGATGCACAAGATTGGTTAAAAACCCTAATTGGAGAAGAATAAGCCTTGGGAGGACGAAAATGACGTAAATGTTCATCCAATGACACAAACACACCTATTGGATGCACAAAATTGGTTAAAAACCCTAATTGGCCAAGAATAAGCCTAGGGAGGACGAAAATGACCTAATTGTTTATCCAATGACACAAATGAACTTATTGGATGCACAAGATTGTTTAAAAACCCTAATTGCATAAGAATAAGCCTAGGGAGGACGAAAATGACCTAATTGTTCATCCAATGACTCAAACACACCTATTGGATGCACAAGATTGGTTAAAAACCCTAATTGGACAAGAATATGCCTAGAGAGGACGAAAATGACCTAAATGTTTATACAATGACACAAACAAACATATTGTATGCACAACATTGGTTAAAAACCCTAATTGGCCAAGAATAAGCCTAGGGAGGACGAAAATGACCCAATTGTTCATCCAATGACACAAATGAACTTATTGGATGCACAAGATCGGCTAAAAACCATAATTGCATAAGAATAAGCCTAGGGAGGACGAAAACGACATAATTGTTCATCCAATGACACAAACACACCTATTGGATGCACAAGATTGGTTAAAAACCCTAATTGGACAAGAATAAGCCTATAGAGGACGAAAATGACCTAAATGTTCATTGAATGACACAAACACACCTATTGGATGCACAAAATTGGTTAAAAACCCTAATTGGACAAGAATAAGCCTAGGTAGGACGAAAATGACCTAAATGTTAATCCAATGACACAAATGAATTTATTGGATGCACAAGATTGGTTAAAAACCCTAATTGGACAAGAATAAGCCTAGGGAGGAAGAAAATGACCTAATTGTTCATCCAATGACACAAACACACCTTTTGGATGCACAAGATTGGTTAAAAACCCTAATTGGACAAGAATAAGCCTAGGGAGGACGAAAATGACGTAAATGTTCCTCCAATGACACAAACACACCTATTGGATGCACAAAATTGTTAAAAACCCTAATTGGACAAGAATAAGCCTAGAGAGGACGAAAATGACCTAAATGTTCATTCAATGACACAAACACACCTATTGGATGCACAAAATTGGTTAAAAACCCTAATTGGACAAGAATAAGCCTAGAGAGGACGAAAATGACCTAAATGTTAATCCAATGACACAAATGAATTTATTGGATGCACAAGATTGGTTAAAAACCATAATTGGACAAGAATAAGCCTAGGGAGGACGAAAATGACCTAATTGTTCATCCAATGACACAAACACACCTTTTGGATGCACAAGATTGGTTAAAAACCCTAATTGGACAAGAATAAGCCTAGGGAGGACGAAAATGACGTAAATGTTCCTCCAATGACACAAACACACCTATTGGATGCACAAAATTGTTAAAAACCCTAATTGGAAAAGAATAAGCCTAGAGAGGACGAAAATGACCTAAATGTTCATTCAATGACACAAACACACCTATTGGATGCACAAAATTGGTTAAAAACCCTAATTGGACAAGAATAAGCCTAGAGAGGACGAAAATGACCTAAATGTTAATCCAATGACACAAATGAATTTATTGGATGCTCAAGATTGGTTAAAAACACTAATTGGACAAGAATAAGCCTAGGGAGGACGAAAATGACCTAATTGTTCATCCAATGACACAAACACACCTATTGGATGCACAAGAATGGTTAAAAACCCTAATTGGACAAGAATAAGCCTTGGGAGGACGAAAATGACGTAAATGTTCATCCAATGACACAAACACACCTATTGGATGCACAAAATTGGTTAAAAACCCTAATTGGCCAAGAATAAGCCTAGGGAGGACGAAAATGACCTAATTGTTTATGCAATGACACAAATGAACTTATTGGATGCACAAGATTGGTTAAAAACCCTACTTGCATAAGAATAAGCCTAGGGAGGACGAAAATGACCTAATTGTTCATCCTATGACACAAACACACCTATTGAAAGCACAAGATTGGTTTAAAACCCTAATTGGACAAGAATAAGCCTAGGGAGGACGAAAATGACCTAAATATTCAACCAATGACACAAACACACCAATTGGATGCACAAGATTGGTTGAAAACCCTAATTGGACAAGAATAAGCCTAGAGAGGACGAAAATGACCTAAATGTTAATACAATGACACAAATGAACTTGTTGGATGCACAAGATTGGTTAAAAACCCTAATTGCATAAGAATAAGCCTATGGAGGACGAAAATGACCTAATTGTTCATCCAATGACACAAACACACCTATTGGAAGCACAAGATTGGTTTAAAACCTTAATTGCACAAGAATAAGCCTAGGGAGGACGAAAATGACCTAAACGTTCAACCAATGACACAAACACACCTATTGGATGCACAAGATTGGTTAAAAACCCTAATTGGACAAGAATAAGCCTAGAGAGGACGAAAATGACCTAAATGTTAATACAATGACACAAATGAACTTGTTGGATGCACAAGATTGGTTAAAAACCCTAATTGCATAAGAATAAGCCTAGGGAGGACGAAAATGACCTAATTGTTCATCCAATGACACAAACACACCTATTGGAAGCACAAGATTGGTTTAAAACCCTAATTGGACAAGAATAAGCCTAGGGAGGACGAAAATGACCTAAATGTTCAACCAATGACACAAACACACCTATTGGATGCACAAGATTGGTTAAAAACCCTAATTGGACAAGAATAAGCCTAGAGAGGACGAAAATGACCTAAATGTTAATACAATGACACAAATGAACTTGTTGGATGCACAAGATTGGTTAAAAACCCTAATTGCATAAGAATAAGCCTAGGGAGGACGAAAATGACCTAATTGTTCTTCCAATGACACAAACACACCTATTGGAAGCACAAGATTGGTTTAAAACCCTAATTGCACAAGAATAAGCCTAGGGAGGACGAGAATGACCTAAACGTTCAACCAATGACACAAACACACCTATTGGATGCACAAGATTGGTTAAAAACCTTAATTGGACAAGAATAAGCCTAGAGAGGACGAAAATGACCTAAATGTTAATACAATGACACAATTGAACTTGTTGGATGCACAAGATTGGTTAAAAACCCTAATTGGCCATGAATAATCATAGGGAGGACGAAAATGACCTATTTGTTCATCCAATGACACAAACACACCTATTGATGCACAAGATTGGTTAAAAACCCTAATTGGACAAGAATAAGCCAAGGCAGGACGAAAATGACGTAAATGTTCATCCAATGACACAAACACACCTATTGGATGCACAAAAATGGTTAAAAACCCTAATTCGCCAAGAATAAGCCTAGGGAGGACGAAAATGACCTAATTATTTATCCAATGACACAAATGAACTTATTGGATGCACAAGATTGGTTAAAAACCCTAATTGCATAAGAATAACCCTAGGGAGGACGAAAATGATATAATTGTTCATCCAATGACACAAACACACCTATTGGAAGCACAAGATTGGTTTAAAACCCTAATTGCACAAGAATAAGCCTAGGGAGGACGAAAATGACCTAAACGTTCAACCAATGACACAAACACACCTATTGGATGCACAAGATTGGTTAAAAACCTTAATTGGACAAGAATAAGCCTAGAGAGGACGAAAATGACCTAAATGTTAATACAATGACACAATTGAACTTGTTGGATGCACAAGATTGGTTAAAAACCCTAATTGGCCATGAATAAGCATAGGGAGGACGAAAATGACCTATTTGTTCATCCAATGACACAAACACACCTATTGATGCACAAGATTGGTTAAAAACCCTAATTGGACAAGAATAAGCCAAGGCAGGACGAAAATGACGTAAATGTTCATCCAATGACACAAACACACCTATTGGATGCACAAAAATGGTTAAAAACCCTAATTGGCCAAGAATAAGCCTAGGGAGGACGAAAATGACCTAAATGTTAATCCAATGACACAAATGAATTTATTGGATGCACAAGATTGGTTAAAAACCCTAATTGGACAAGAATAAGCCTAGGGAGGACGAAAATGACCTAATTGTTCATCCAATGACACAAACACATCTATTGGATGCACAAGATTGGTTAAAAACCCTAATTGGACAAGAATAAGCCTAGGGAGGACGAAAATGACGTAAATGTTCATCCAATGACACAAACACACCTATTGGATGCACAAGATTGGTTAAAAACCCTAATTGGACAAGAATAAGCCTAGGGAGGACGAAAATGACATAAATGTTCATCCAATGACACAAACACACCTATTGGATGCACAAGATTGGCTAAAAACCCTAATTGGACAAGAATAAGCCTAGAGAGGACGAAAATGACCTAAATGTTAACACAATGACACAATTGAAGTTGTTGGATGCACAAGATTGGTTAAAAACCCTAATTGGCAAAGAATAAGCATAGGGAGGACGAAAATGACCTAATTGTTCATCCAATGACACAAACACACCTATTGGATACCCAAGATTGGTTAAGAACCCTAACTGGACAAGAATAAGCCTAGGGAGGACGAAAATGACCTAATTGTTCATCCAATGACACAAACACACCTATTGGATGCACAAGATTGGTTAAAAACCCTAATTGGACAAGAATAAGCCTAGGGAGGACGAAAATGACGTAAATGTTCATCCAATGAGACAAACTCACCTATTGGATGCAAAAAATTGTGAAAAACCCTAATTGGACAAGAATAAGCCTAAAGAGGACGAAAATGACCTAAATGTTAATCCAATGACACAAATGAATTTATTGGATGCACAAGATTGGTTAAAAACCCTAATTGGACAAGAATAAGCCTAGGGAGGACGAAAATGACCTAATTGTTCATCCAATGACACAAACACACCTATTGGATGCACAAGATTGGTTAAAAACCCTAATTGGACAAGAATAAGCCTAGAGAGGACGAAAATGACCTAAATGTTCATCCAATGACACAAACACACCTATTGGATGCACAAAATTGGTTAAAAACCCTAATTGGACAAGAATAAGCCTAGAGAGGACGAAAATGACCTAAATGTTAATCCAATGACACAAATGAATTTATTGGATGCACAAGATTGGTTTAAAACACTAATTGGACAAGAATAAGCCTAGGGAGGACGAAAATGACCTAATTGTTCATCCAATGACACAAACACACCTATTGGATGCACAAGATTGGTTAAAAACCCTAATTGGACAAGAATAAGCCTAGGGAGGACGAAAATGACGTAAATGTTCATCCAATGACACAAACACACCTATTGGATGCACAAAATTGTTAAAAACCCTAATTGGACAAGAATAAGCCTAGAGAGGACGAAAATGACCTAAATGTTCATTCAATGACACAAACACACCTATTGGATGCACAAAATTGGTTAAAAACCCTAATTGGACAAGAATAAGCCTAGAGAGGACGAAAATGATCTAAATGTTAATCCAATGACACAAATGAATTTATTGGATGCTCAAGATTGGTTAAAAACCCTAATTGGACAAGAATAAGCATAGGGAGGACGAAAATGACCTAATTGTTCATCCAATGACACAAACACACCTATTGGATGCACAAGATTGGTTAAAAACCCTAATTGGACAAGAATAAGCCTTGGGAGGACGAAAATGACGTAAATGTTCATCCAATGACACAAACACACCTATTGGATGCACAAAATTGGTTAAAAACCCTAATTGGCCAAGAATAAGCCTAGGGAGGACGAAAATGACCTAATTGTTTATCCAATGACACAAATGAACTTATTGGATGCACAAGATTGTTTAAAAACCCTATTTGCATAAGAATAAGCCTAGGGAGGACGAAAATGACCTAATTGTTCATCCAATGACTCAAACACACCTATTGGAAGCACAAGATTGGTTTAAAACCCTAATTGGACAAGAATAAGCCTAGGGAGGACGAAAATGACCTAAATTTTCAACCAATGACACAAACACACCTATTGGATGCACAAGATTGGTTAAAAACCGTAATTGGACAAGAATAAGCCTAGAGAGGACGAAAATGACCTAAATGTTAATACAATGACACAATTGAACTTGTTGGATGCACAAGATTGGTTAAAAACCCTAATTGGCAATGAATAAGCATAGGGAGGACGAAAATGACCTAATTGTTCATCCAATGACATAAACGAACTTATTGGATGCACAAGATTGGTTAAAAACCCAATTGAATAAGAATAAGCCTAGGGAGCACGAAAATGACCTAATTGTTCATCAAATAACACAGACACACCTATTGGATGCACAAGATTGGTTAAAAACCCTAATTGGACAAGAATAAGCCTAGAGAGGACGAAAATGACCTAAATGTTTATACAATGACACAAACGAACTTATTGTATGCACAACATTGATTAAAAACCCTAATTGGAGAAGAATAAGCCTAGAGAGGACGAAAATGACCTAAATGTTTATACAATGACACAAACGAACTTATTGTATGCACAACATTGGTTAAAAACCCTAATTGGCCAAGAATAAGCCTAGGGAGGACGAAAATGACCCAATTGTTCATCCAATGACACAAATGAACTTATTGGATGCACAAGATCGGCTAAAAACCATAATTGCATAAGAATAAGCCTAGGGAGGACGAAAACGACCTAATTGTTCATCCAATGACACAAACACACCTATTGGATGCACAAGATTTGTTAAATACCCTAATTTGAAAAGATTAAGTGTAGGGAGGACGAAAATGACCTAAATGTTCATCCAATGACACAAACACACATATTGGATGCACAAGATTTGTTAAATACCCAAATTGGACAAGAATAAGCCTAGAGAGGACGAAAATGACCTAAATGTTCATTGAATGACACAAACACACCTATTGGATGCACAAAATTGGTTAAAAACCCTAATTGGACAAGAATAAGCCTAGGTAGGACGAAAATGACCTAAATGTTAATCCAATGACACAAATGAATTTATTGGATGCACAAGATTGGTTAAAAACCCTAATTGGACAAGAATAAGCCTAGGGAGGACGAAAATGACCTAATTGTTCATCCGATAACACAAACACACCTATTGGATGTACAAGATTGGTTAAAAACCCTAATTGGACAAGAATAAGCCTTGGGAGGACGAAAATGACGTAAATGTTCATCCAATGACACAAACACACCTATTGGATGCACAAAATTGTTAAAAACCCTAATTGGACAAGAATAAGCCTAGAGAGGACGAAAATGACCTAAATGTTAATCCAATGACACAAATGAATTTATTAGATGCTCAAGATTGGTTAAAAACCCTAATTGGACAAGAATAAGCCTAGGGAGGACGAAAATGACCTAATTGTTCATCCAATGACACAAACACACCTATTGGATGCACAAGATTGATTAAAAACCCTAATTGGACAAGATTAAGCCTTGGGAGGACGAAAATGACGTAAATGTTCATCCAATGACACAAACACACCTATTGGATGCACAAAATTGGATAAAAACCCTAATTGGCCAAGAATAAGCCTAGGGAGGACGAAAATGACCTAATTGTTTATCCAATGACACAAATGAACTTATTGGATGCACAAGATTGTTTAAAAACCCTAATTGCATAAGAATAAGCCTAGGGAGGACGAAAATGACCTAATTGTTCATCCTATGACACAAACACACCTATTGGAAGCTCAAGATTGGTTTAAAACCCTAATTGGACAAGAATAAGCCTAGGGAGGACGAAAATGACCTAAATGTTCAACCAATGACACAAACACACCTATTGGATGCACAAGATTGGTTAAAAACCCTAATTGGACAAGAATAAGCCTAGAGAGGACGAAAATGACCTAAATGTTAATACAATGACACAAATGAACTTGTTGGATGCACAAGATTGGTTAAAAACCCTAATTGCATAAGAATAAGCCTAGGGAGGACGAAAATGACCT
>JBBPBT010000228.1:946138-959355 GCA_037974875.1 Cicer bijugum
AAACCCTAATTGGACAAGAATAAGCCTAGAGAGGACGAAAATGACCTAAATGTTAATACAATGACACAATTGAACTTGTTGGATGCACAAGATTGGTTAAAAACCCTAATTGGCCATGAATAAGCATAGGGAGGACGAAAATGACCTAATTGTTCATCCAATGACACAAACACACCTATTGATGCACAAGATTAATTAAAAACCCTAATTGGACAAGAATAAGCCAAGGCAGGACGAAAATGACGTAAATGTTCATCCAATGACACAAACACACCTATTGGATGCACAAAAATGGTTAAAAACCCAAATTGGCCAAGAATAAGCCTAGGGAGTTCGAAAATGACCTAATTATTTATCCAATGAGACAAATGAACTTATTGGATGCACAAGATTGGTTAAAAACCCTAATTGCATAAGAATAACCCTAGGGAGGACGAAAATGTCCTAATTGTTCATCCAATGACACAAACACACCTATTGGAAGTACAATATTGGTTTAAAACCCTAATTGGACAAGAATAAGCCTAGGGAGGACGAAAATGACCTAAATGTTCAACCAATGACACAAACACACCTATTGGATGCACAAGATTGGTTAAAAACCCTATTTGGACAAGAATAAGCCTAGAGAGGACGAAAATGACCTAAATGTTAATACAATGACACAAATGAACTTGTTGGATGCACAAGATTGGTTAAAAACCCTAATTGGACAAGAATAAGCCTATAGAGGACGAAAATGACCTAAATGTTCATTGAATGACACAAACACACCTATTGGATGCACAAAATTGGTTAAAAACCCTAATTGGACAAGAATAAGCCTAGGTAGGACGAAAATGACCTAAATGTTAATCCAATGACACAAATGAATTTATTGGATGCACAAGATTGGTTAAAAACCCTAATTGGACAAGAATAAGCCTAGGGAGGAAGAAAATGACCTAATTGTTCATCCAATGACACAAACACACCTTTTGGATGCACAAGATTGGTTAAAAACCCTAATTGGACAAGAATAAGCCTAGGGAGGACGAAAATGACGTAAATGTTCCTCCAATGACACAAACACACCTATTGGATGCACAAAATTGTTAAAAACCCTAATTGGACAAGAATAAGCCTAGAGAGGACGAAAATGACCTAAATGTTCATTCAATGACACAAACACACCTATTGGATGCACAAAATTGGTTAAAAACCCTAATTGGACAAGAATAAGCCTAGAGAGGACGAAAATGAACTTAATTCTTGTCCAATGACACAAATGAATTTATTGGATGCTCAAGATTGGTTAAAAACCCTAATTGGACAAGAATAAGACTAGGGAGGACGAAAATGACCTAATTGTTCATCCAATGACACAAACACACCTATTGGATGCACAAGATTGGTTAAAAACCCTAATTGGACAAGAATAAGCATTGGGAGGACGAAAATGACATAAATGTTCATCCAATGACACAAACACACCTATTGGATGCACAAAATTGGTTAAAAACCCTATTTGGCCAAGAATAAGCCTAGGGAGGACGAAAATGACCTAATTGTTTATCCAATGACACAAATGAACTTATTGGATGCACAAGATTGGTTAAAAACCCTAATTGCATAAGAATAAGCCTAGGGAGGACAAAAATGACCTAATTGTTCATCCAATGACACAAACACACCTATTGGAAGCACAAGATTGGTTTAAAACCCTAATTCGACAAGAATAAGCCTTGGGAGGACGAAAATGACATAAATGTTCAACCAATGACACAAACACACCTATTGGATGCACAAGATTGGTTAAAAACCCTAATTGGATAAGAATAAGCCTAGAGAGGATGAAAATGACCTAAATGTTTATACAATGACACAATTGAACTTGTTGGATGCACAAGATCGGTTAAAAACCATAATTGCATAAGAATAACCCTAGGGAGGACGAAAACGACCTAATTATTCATCCAATGACACAAACACACCTATTGGATGCACAAGATCGGCTAAAAACCATAATTGCATAAGAATAAGCCTAGGGAGGACGAAAACGACCTAATTGTTCATCCAATGACACAAACACACATATTGGATGCACAAAATTGGTTAAAAACCATAATTAGACAAGAATAAGCCTAGATAGGACGAAAATGACCTAAATGTTAATCCAATGACACAAATGAATTTATTGGATGCACAAGATTGGGTAAAAACCCTAATTGGACAAGAATAAGCCTAGGCAGGACGAAAATGGCCTAATTGTTCATCCAATGACACAAACACACCTATTGGATGCACAAGATTAGTTAAAAACCCTAATTGGCCAAGAATAAGCCTAGGGAGGACGAAAATGACCCAATTGTTCATCCAATGACACAAATGAACTTATTGGTTGCACAAGATCGGTTAAAAACCATAATTGCATAAGAATAAGCCTAGGGAGGACGAAAACGACCTAATTGTTCATCCAATGACACAAACACACCTATTGGATGCACAAGATTGGTTAAAAACCCTAATTGGACAAGAATAAGCCTAGGGAGGACGAAAATGACCTAAATGTTCATTCAATGACACAAACACACCTATTGGATGCACAAAATTGGTTAAAAACCCTAATTGGACAAGAATGAGCCTAGTGAGGACGAAAATGACCTAAATGTTAATCCAATGACACAAATGAATTTATTGGATGCACAAGATTGGTTAAAAACCCTAATTGGCCAACAATAAGCCTAGGGAGGACGAAAATGACCTAATTGTTTATCCAATGACACAAATGAACTTATTGGATGCACAAGATTGGTTAAAAACCCTAATTGCATAAGAATAAGCCTAGGGAGGACGAAAATGACCTAATTGTTCATCCAATGACACAAACACACCTATTGGAAGCACAAGATTGGTTTAAAACCCTAATTGGACAAGAATAAGCCTAGGGAGGACAAAAATGACCTAAATGTTCAACCAATGACACAAACACACCTATTGGATGCACAAGATTGGTTAAAAACCCTAATTGGACAAGAATAAGCATAGAGAGGACGAAAATGACCTAAATGTTAATACAATGACACAATTGAACTTGTTGGATGCACAAGATCGGTTAAAAACCATAATTGCATAAGAATAAGCCAAGGAGGACGAAAACGACCTAATTATTCATCCAATGACACAAACACACCTATTGGATGCACAAGATTGGTTAAAAACCCTAATTCGACAAGAATAAGCCTAGGGAGGACGAAAATGACATAAATGTTCATTCAATGACACAAACACACATATTGGATGCACAAAATTGGTTAAAAACCATAATGAGACAAGAATAAGCCTAGATAGGACGAAAATGACCTAAAAGTTAATCCAATGACACAAATGAATTTATTGGATGCACAAGATTGGTTAAAAACCCTAATTGGCCAACAATAAGCCTAGGGAGGACGAAAATGACCTAATTGTTTATCCAATGACACAAATGAACTTATTGGATGCACAAGATTGGTTAAAAACCCTAATTGCATAAGAATAAGCCTAGGGAGGACGAAAATGACCTAATTGTTCATCCAATGACACAAACACACCTATTGGAAGCACAAGATTGGTTTAAAACCCTAATTGGACAAGAATAAGCCTAGTGAGGACAAAAATGACCTAAATGTTCAACCAATGACACAAACACAACTATTGGATGCACAAGATTGGTTAAAAACCCTAATTGGACAAGAATAAGTCTAGAGAGGACGAAAATGACCTAAATGTTAATACAATGACACAAATGAACTTGTTGGATGCACAAGATTGGTTAAAAACCCTAATTGGCCAAGAATAAGCATAGGGAGGACGAAAATGACCTAATTGTTCATCCAATGACACAAACGAACTTATTGGATGCACAAGATTGGTTAAAAACCCTAATTGAGTAAGAATAAGCCTATGGAGGACGAAAATGACCTAATTGTTCATCAAATAACACAGACACACCTATTGGATGCACAAGATTGGTTAAAAACCCTAATTGGACAAGAATAAGCCTAGAGAGGAAGAAAATGACCTAAATGTTTATACAATCACACAAACGAACTTATTGTATGCACAACATTGGTTAAAAACCTTAATTGGCCAAGAATAAGCCTAGGGAGGACGAAAATGACCCAATTGTTCATCCAATGACACAAATGAACTTATTGGATGCACAAGATCAGTTAAAAACCATAATTGCATAAGAATAAACCTAGGGAGGACGAAAATGACCTAATTGTTCATCCAATGACACAAACACACCTATTGGATGCACAAGATTGGTTAAAAACCCTAATAGGACAAGAATAAGCCTAGAGAGGACGAAAATGACCTAAATGTTCATTCAATGACACAAACACACCTATTGGATGCACAAAATTGGTTAAAAACCCTAATTGAATAAGAATAAGCCTAGGGAGGACGAAAATGACCTAATTGTTCATCAAATAACACAGACACACCTATTGGATGCACAACATTGGTTAAAAACCCTAATTGCCCAAGAATAAGCCTAGGGAGGACGAAAATGACCCAATCGTTCATCCAATGACACAAATGAACTTATTGGATGCACAAGATCGGTTAAAAACCATAATTGCATAAGAATAAGCCTAGGGAGGACAAAAACGACCTAATTGTTCATCCAATGACACAGACACACCTATTGGATGCACAAGATTGGTTAAAAACCCTAATTCGTCAAGAATAAGCCTAGGGAGGACGAAAATGACCTAAATGTTAATCCAATGACACAAATGAATTTATTGGATGCACAAGATTGGTTAAAAACCCTAATTGGCCAACAATAAGCCTAGGGAGGACGAAAATGACCTAATTGTTTGTCCAATGACACAAATGAACTTATTGGAAGCACAAGATTGGTTAAAAACCCTAATTGAATAAGAATAAGCCTAGGGAGGACGAAAATGACCTAATTGTTCATCCAATGACACAAACACACCTATTGGATGCACAAGATTTGTTAAAAACCATAATTGGACAAGAATAAGCCTAGGGAGGACGAAAATGACCTAAATGTTCTTCCAATGACACAAACACTTCTATTGGATAGACAAGATTGGTTAAAATCCCTAATTGGACAAGAATAAGCCTAGGGAGGATGAAAATGACCTAATTGTTCATCCAATGACACAAACACACCTATTGGATGCACAAGATTAGTTAAGAACCCTAATTTGACAAGAATAAGCCTAGGGAGGACGAAAATGACATAAATGTTCATCCATTGACACAAACACACCTATTGGATGCACAAAATTGGTAAAAAAAACCCTAATTGGATAAGAATAAGCCTAGAGAGGACGAAAATGACCTAAATGCTCATTCAATGACACAAACACACCTATTGGACGCACAAAATTGGTTAAAAACCCTAATTGGACAAGAATAAGCATAGAGAGGACGAAATTGACCTAAATGTTAATCCAATGACACAAATGAATTTATTGGATGCACAAGATTAGTTAAAAACCCTAATTGGACAAGAATAAGCCTAGGGAGGACCAAAATGACCTAATTGTTCATCCAATGACACAAACACACCTATTGGATGCACAAGATTGGTTGAAAACCCTAATTGGACAAGAATAAGCCAAGGGAGGACGAAAATGACGAAAATGTTCATCCAATGACACAAACACACCTATTGGATGCACAAAATTGGTTAAAAACCCTAATTGGCCAACAATAAGCCTAGGGAGGACGAAAATGACCTAATTGTTTATCCAATGACACAAATGAACTTATTGGATGCACAAGATTGGTTAAAAACCCTAATTGCATAAGAATAAGCCTAGGGAGGACGAAAATGACCTAATTGTTCATCCAATGACACAAACACACCTATTGGAAGCACAAGATTGGTTTAAAACCCTAATTGGACAAGAATAAGCCTAGGGAGGACGAAAATGACCTAAATGTTCAACCAATGACACAAACACACCTATTGGATGCACAAGATTGGTTAAAAACCCTAATTGGACAAGAATAAGCCTAGAGAGGACGAAAATGACCTAAATGTTAATACAATGACACAAATGAACTTGTTGGATGCACAAGATTGCTTAAAAACCCTAATTGGACAAGAATAAGCCTATAGAGGACGAAAATGACCTAAATGTTCATTGAATGACACAAACACACCTATTGGATGCACAAAATTGGTTAAAAACCCTAATTGGACAAGAATAAGCCTAGGTAGGACGAAAATGACCTAAATGTTAATCCAATGACACAAATGAATTTATTGGATGCACAAGATTGGTTAAAAACCCTAATTGGACAAGAATAAGCCTAGGGAGGACGAAAATGACCTAATTGTTCATCCAATGACACAAACACACCTATTGGATGCACAAGATTGGTTAAAAACCCTAATTGGACAAGAATAAGCCTTGGGAGGACGAAAATGACGTAAATGTTCATCCAATGACACAAACACACCTATTGGATGCACAAAATTGGTTAAAAACCCTAATTGGCCAAGAATAAGCCTAGGGAGGACGAAAATGACCTAATTGTTTATCCAATGACACAAATGAACTTATTGGATGCACAAGATTGTTTAAAAACCCTAATTGCATAAGAATAAGCCTAGGGAGGACGAAAATGACCTAATTGTTCATCCAATGACTCAAACACACCTATTGGAAGCACAAGATTGGTTTAAAACCATAATTGGACAAGAATAAGCCTAGATAGGACGAAAATGACCTAAATGTTAATCCAATGACACAAATGAATTTATTGGATGCACAAGATTGGTTAAAAACCATAATTGGACAAGAATAAGCTTAGGGAGGACGAAAATGACCTAATTGTTCATCCAATGACACAAACACACCTATTGGATGCACAAGATTGGTTAAAAACCCTAATTGGACAAGAATAAGCCTAGAGAGGACGAAAATGACCTAAATGTTCATTCAATGACACAAACACACCTATTGGATGCACAAAATTGGTTAAAAACCCTAATTGGACAAGAATAAGCCTAGATAGGACGAAAATGACCTAAATGTTAATCCAATGACACAAATGAATTTATTGGATGCACAAGATTGGTTAAAAACCATAATTGGACAAGAATAAGCCTAGGGTGGACGAAAATGACCTAATTGTTCATCCAATGACACAAACACACCTATTGGATGCACAAGTTTGGTTAAAAACCCTAATTGGACAACAATAAGCCTAGGGAGGACGAAAATGACGTAAATGTTCAGCCAATGACACAAACACACCTATTGGATGCACAAAATTGTTAAAAACCCAAATTGGACAAGAATAAGCCTAGAAAGGACGAAAATGACCTAAATGTTCATTCAATGACACAAACACACCTATTGGATGCACAAAATTGGTTAAAAACCCTAATTGGACAAGAATAAGCCTAGAGAGGACGAAAATGACCTAAATGTTAATCCAATGACACAAATGAATTTATTGGATGCTCAAGATTGGTTAAAAACCCTAATTGGACAAGAATAAGCCTAGGGAGGACGAAAATGACCTAATTGTTCATCCAATGACACAAACACACCTATTGGAAGCACAAGATTGGTTTAAAACCCTAATTGGACAAGAATAAGCCTAGGGAGGACGAAAATGACCTAATTGTTCATCCAATGACACAAACACACCTATTGGATGCACAAGATTGGTTAAAAACCCTAATTGGACAAGAATAAGCCTAGAGAGGACGAAAATGACCTAAATGTTAATACAATGACACAAATGAACTTGTTGGATGCACAAGATTGGTTAAAAACCCTAATTGGCCAAGAATAAGCATAGGGAGGACGAAAATGACCTAATTGTTCATCCAATGACACAAACGAACTTATTGGATGCACAAGATTGGTTAAAAACCCTAATTGAATAAGAATAAGCCTATGGAGGACGAAAATGACCTAATTGTTCATCAAATAACACAGACACACCTATTGGATGCACAAGATTGGTTAAAAACCCTAATTGGACAAGAATAAGCCTAGAGAGGACGAAAATGACCTAAATGTTTATACAATGACACAAACGAACTTATTGTATGCACAACATTGGTTAAAAACCCTAATTGGCCAAGAATAAGCCTAGGGAGGACGAAAATGACCCAATTGTTCATCCAATGACACAAATGAACTTATTGGATGCACAAGATCGGCTAAAAACCATAATTGCATAAGAATAAGCCTAGGGAGGACGAAAACGACCTAATTGTTCATCCAATGACACAAACACACCTATTGGATGCACAAGATTGGTTAAAAACCCTAATTGGACAAGAATAAGCCTAGAGAGGACGAAAATGACCTAAATGTTCATTCAATGACACAAACACACCTATTGGATGCACAAAATTGGTTAAAAACCCTAATTGGACAAGAATAAGCCTAGAGAGGACGAAAATGACCTAAATGTTAATCCAATGACACAAATGAATTTGTTGGATGCACAAGATTGGTTAAAAACCCTAATTGGACAAGAATAAGCCTAGGGAGGACGAAAATGACCTAATTGTTCATCCAATGACACAAACACACCTATCGGATGCACAAGATTGGTTCAAAACCCTAATTGGACAAGAATAAGCCTAGGGAGGACGAAAATGACGTAAATATTCATCCAATGACACAAACACACCTATTGGATGCACAAAATTGGTTAAAAACCCTAATTGGCCAAGAATAAGCCTAGGGAGGACGAAAATGACCTAATTGTTTATCCAATGACACAAATGAACTTATTGGATGCACAAGATTGGTTAAAAACCCTAATTGCATAAGAATAAGCCTAGGGAGGACGAAAATGACCTAATTGTTCATCCAATGACATAAACACACCTATTGGAAGCACATGATTGGTTTAAAACCCTAATTGGACAAGAATAAGCCTAGGGAGGACGAAAATGACCTAAATGTTCAACCAATGACACAAACACACCTATTGGATGCACAAGATTGGTTAAAAACCCTAATTGGACAAGAATAAGCCTAGAGAGGACGAAAATGACCTAAATGTTAATACAATGACACAAATGAACTTGTTGGATGCACAAGATTGGTTAAAAACCCTAATTGGCCAAGAATAAGCCTAGGGAGGACGAAAATGACCCAATTGTTCATCCAATGACACAAATGAACTTATTGGATGCACAAGATCGGTTAAAAACCACAATTGGATAAGAATAAGCCTAGGGAGGACGAAAACGACCTAATTGTTCATCCAATGACACAGACACACCTATTGGATGCACAAGATTGGTTAAAAACCCTAATTGGACAAGAATAAGCCTAGAGAGGACGAAAATGACCTAAATGTTCATTCAATGACACAAACACACCTCTTGGATGCCCAAAATTGGTTAAAAACCCTAATTGGACAAGAATAAGCCTAGATAGGAAGAAAATGACCTAAATGTTAATCCAATGACACAAACGAATTTATTGGATGCACAAGATTGGTTAAAAACCCAAATTGCACAAGAATAAGCCTATGGAGGACGAAAATGACCTAATTGTTCATCCAATGACAAAAATGAATTTATTGGATGCACAAGATTGGTTAAAAACCCTAATTGGACAAGAATAAGCCTAGGGAGGACGAAAATGACATAATTGTTCATCCAATGACACAGACACACCTATTGGATGCACAAGATTGGTTAAAAACCCTAATTGGACAAGAATAAGCCTAGAGAGGACGAAAATGACCTAAATGTTCATCCAATGACACAAACACACCTATTGGATGCACAAGATTGGTTAAAAACCCTAATTGGCCAAGAATAAGCATAGGGAGGACGAAAACGTCCTAATTGTTTGTCCAATGACACAAATGAACTTATTGGATGCACAAGATTGGTTAAAAACCCTAATTGAATAAGAATAAGCCTAGGGAGGACGTAAATGACCTAATTGTTCATCCAATGACACAAACACACCTATTGGATGCACAAGATTTGTTAAAAACCCTAATTGGACAAGAATAAGCCTAGGGAGGACGAAAATGACCTAAATGTTGTTCCAATGACACAAACACTTCTATTGGATAGACAAGATTGGTTAAAATCCCTAATTGGACAAGAATAAGCCTAGGGAGGACGAAAATGACCTAATTGTTCATCCAATGACACAAACACACCTATTGGATGCACAAGATTAGTTAAGAACCCTAATTTGACAAGAATAAGCCTAGGGAGGACGAAAATGACATAAATGTTCATCCACTGACACAGACACACCTATTGGATGCACAAAATTGGTAAAAAACCCTAATTGGACAAGAATAAGCCTAGAGAGGACGAAAATGACCTAAATGCTCATTCAATCACACAAACACACCTATTGGACGCACAAAATTGGTTAAAAACCCTAATTGGACAAGAATAAGCATAGAGAGGACGAAATTGACCTAAATGTTAATCCAATGACACAAATGAATTTATTGGATGCACAAGATTAGTTAAAAACCCTAATTGGACAAGAATAAGCCTAGGGAGGACCAAAATGACCTAATTGTTCATCCAATGACACAAACACACCTATTGGATGCACAAGATTGGTTAAAAACTAAAATTGGCCAAGAATAAGCATAGGGAGGACGAAAACGTCCCAATTGTTTGTCCAATGACACAAATGAACTTATTGGAAGCACAAGATTGTTTAAAAACCCTAATTGAATAAGAATAAGCCTAGGGAGGACGAAAATGACCTAATTGTTCATCCAATGACACAAACACACCTATTGGATGCACAAGATTTGTTAAAAACCCTAACTGGACAATAATAAGCCTAGGGAGGACGAAAATGACCTAAATGTTCTTCCAATGACACAAACACTTCTATTGGATAGACAAGATTGGTTAAAATCCCTAATTGGACAAGAATAAGCCTAGGGAGGACGAAAATGACCTAATTGTTCATCCAATGACACAAACACACATATTGGATGCACAAGAGTAGTTAAGAACCCTAATTTGACAAGAATAAGCCTAGGGAGGACGAAAATGACATAAATGTTCATCCATTGACACAAACACACCTATTGGATGCACAAAATTGGTAAAAAAAACCCTAATTGGACAAGAATAAGCCTAGAGAGGACGAAAATGACCTAAATGCTCATTCAATGACACAATCACACCTATTGGACGCACAAAATTGGTTAAAATCCCTAATTGGACAAGAATAAGCATAGAGAGGACGAAAATGACCTAAATGTTAATCCAATGACACAAATGAATTTATTGGATGCCCAAGATTAGTTAAAAACCCTAATTGGACAAGAATAAGCCTAGGGAGGACCAAAATGACCTAATTGTTCATCCAATGACACAAACACCCTATTGGATGCACAAGATTGGTTGAAAACCCTAATTGGACAAGAATAAGCCAAGGGAGGACGAAAATGACGTAAATAATCATCCAATGACACAAACACACCTATTGGATGCACAAAATTGGTTAAAAACCCTAATTGGCCAACAATAAGCCTAGGGAGGACGAAAATGACCTAATTGTATATCCAATGACACAAATGAACTTATTGGACGCACAAGATTGGTTAAAAACCCTAATTGCATAAGAATAAGCCTAGGGAGGACGAAAATGACCTAATTGTACATCCAATGACACAAACACACCTATTGGAAGCACAAGATTGGTTTAAAACCCTAATTGGACAAGAATAAGCCTAGGGAGGACGAAAATGACCTAAATGTTCAACCAATGACACAAGCACACCTATTGGATGCACAAGATTGGTTAAAAACCCTAATTGGACAAGAATAAGCCTAGAGAGGACGAAAATGACCTAATTGTTCATCCAATGACACAAACACACCTATTGGATGCACAAGATTTGTTAAAAACCCTAATTGGACAAGAATAAGCCTAGGGAGGACGAAAATGACCTAAATGTTGTTCCAATGACACAAACACTTCTATTGGATAGACAAGATTGGTTAAAATCCCTAATTGGACAAGAATAAGCCTAGGGAGGATGAAAATGACCTAATTGTTCATCCAATGACACAAACACACCTATTGGATGCACAAGATTAGTTAAGAACCCTAATTTGACAAGAATAAGCCTAGGGAGGACGAAAATGACATAAATGTTCATCCATTGACACAGACACACCTATTGGATGCACAAAATTCTTAAAAAACCCTAATTGGACAAGAATAAGCCTAGAGAGGACGAAAATGACCTAAATGCTCATTCAATGACACAAACACACCTATTGGACGCACAAAATTGGTTAAAAACCCTAATTGGACAAGAATAAGCATAGAGAGGACGAAATTGACCTAAATGTTAATCCAATGACACAAATGAATTTATTGGATGCACAAGATTAGTTAAAAACCCTAATTGGACAAGAATAAGCCTAGGGAGGACGAAAATGACCTAATTGTTCATCCAATGACACAAACACAACTATTGGATGCACAAGATTTGTTAAAAACCCTAATTGGACAAGAATAAGCCTAGGGAGAACGAAAATGACCTAAATGTTCTTCCAATGACACAAATGAACTTGTTGGATGCACAAGATTGGTTAAAAACCCTAATTGGCCAAGAATAAGCATAGGGAGGACGAAAATGACCTAATTGTTCATCCAATGACACAAACGAACTTATTGGATGCACAAGATTGGTTAAAAACCCTAATTGAATAAGAATAAGCCTATGGAGGACGAAAATGACCTAATTGTTCATCAAATAACACAGACACACCTATTGGATGCACAAGATTGGTTAAAAACCCTAATTGGACAAGAATAAGCCTAGAGAGGACGAAAATGACCTAAATGTTTATACAATGACACAAACGAACTTATTGTATGCACAACATTGGTTAAAAACCCTAATTGGCCAAGAATAAGCCTAGGGAGGACGAAAATGACCCAATTGTTCATCCAATGACACAAATGAACTTATTGGATGCACAAGATCGGTTAAAAACCATAATTGCATAAGAATAAGCCTAGGGAGGACGAAAACGACCTAATTGTTCATCCAATTACACAAACACACCTATTGGATGCACAAGATTGGTTAAAAACCCTAATTGGAGAAGAATAAGCCTAGAGAGGACGAAAATGACCTAAATGTTCATTCAATGACACAAACACACCTATTGGATGCACAAAATTGGTTAAAAACCCTAATTGGACAAG
>JBBPBT010000228.1:959459-985601 GCA_037974875.1 Cicer bijugum
ATGAATTTATTGGATGCACAAGATTGGTTAAAAACCCTAATTTGACAAGAATAAGCCTAGGGAGGACGAAAATGACATAAATGTTCATCCATTGACACAGACACACCTATTGGATGCACAAAATTGGTAAAAAACCCTAATTGGACAAGAATAAGCCTAGAGAGGACGAAAATGACCTAAATGCTCATTCAATGACACAAACACACCTATTGGACGCACAAAATTGGTTAAAAACCCTAATTGGACAAGAATAAGCATAGAGAGGACGAAATTGACCTAAATGTTAATCCAATGACACAAATGAATTTATTGGATGCACAAGATTAGTTAAAAACCCTAATTGGACAAGAATAAGCCTAGGGAGGACCAAAATGACCTAATTGTTCATCCAATGACACAAACACACCTATTGGATGCACAAGATTGGTTAAAAACTATAATTGGTCAAGAATAAGCATAGGGAGGACGAAAACGTCCTAATTGTTTGTCCAATGACACAAATGAACTTATTGGAAGCACAAGATTGTTTAAAAACCCTAATTGAATAAGAATAAGCCTAGGGAGGACGAAAATGACCTAATTGTTCATCCAATGACACAAACACACCTATTGGATGCACAAGATTTGTTAAAAACCCTAATTGGACAAGAATAAGCCTAGGGAGGACGAAAATGACCTAAATGTTCATTCAATGACACAAACACACCTATTGGATGCACAAAATTGGTTAAAAACCCTAATTGGACAAGAATAAGCCTAGATAGGACGAAAATGACCTAAATGTTAATCCAATGACAAATATGAATTTATTGGATGCACAAGATTGGTTAAAAACCCTAATTTGACAAGAATAAGCCTAGGGAGGACGAAAATGACATAAATGTTCATCCATTGACACAGACACACCTATTGGATGCACAAAATTGGTAAAAAACCCTAATTGGACAAGAATAAGCCTAGAGAGGACGAAAATGACCTAAATGCTCATTCAATGACACAAACACACCTATTGGACGCACAAAATTGGTTAAAAACCCTAATTGGACAAGAATAAGCATAGAGAGGACGAAATTGACCTAAATGTTAATCCAATGACACAAATGAATTTATTGGATGCACAAGATTAGTTAAAAACCCTAATTGGACAAGAATAAGCCTAGGGAGGACCAAAATGACCTAATTGTTCATCCAATGACACAAACACACCTATTGGATGCACAAGATTGGTTAAAAACTATAATTGGTCAAGAATAAGCATAGGGAGGACGAAAACGTCCTAATTGTTTGTCCAATGACACAAATGAACTTATTGGAAGCACAAGATTGTTTAAAAACCCTAATTGAATAAGAATAAGCCTAGGGAGGACGAAAATGACCTAATTGTTCATCCAATGACACAAACACACCTATTGGATGCACAAGATTTGTTAAAAACCCTAATTGGACAAGAATAAGCCTAGGGAGGACGAAAATGACCTAAATGTTCTTCCAAAGACACAAATGAACTTGTTGGATGTACAAGATTGGTTAAAAACCCTAATTGGCCAAGAATAAGCATAGGGAGGACGAAAATGACCTAATTGTTCATCCAATGACACAAACGAACTTATTGGATGCACAAGATTGGTTAAAAACCCTAATTGAATAAGAATAAGCTTATGGAGGACGAAAATGACCTAATTGTTCATCAAATAACACAGACACACCTATTGGATGCACAAGATTGGTTAAAAACCCTAATTGGACAAGTATAAGCCTAGAGAGGACGAAAATGACGTAAATGTTTATACAATAACACAAACGAACTTATTGTATGCACAACATTGGTTAAAAACCCTAATTGGCCAAGAATAAGCCTAGGGAGGACGAAAATGACCCAATTGTTCATCCAATGACACAAATGAACTTATTGGATGCACAAGATCGGTTAAAAACCATAATTGCATAAGAATAAGCCTAGGGAGGACGAAAACGACCTAATTGTTCATCCAATTACACAAACACACCTATTGGATGCACAAGATTGGTTAAAAACCCTAATTGGACAAGAATAAGCCTAGAGAGGACGAAAATGACCTAAATGTTCATTCAATGACACAAACACACCTATTGGATGCACAAAATTGGTTAAAAACCCTAATTGGACAAGAATAAGCCTAGATAGGACGAAAATGACCTAAATGTTAATCCAATGACACAAATGAATTTATTGGATGCACAAGATTGGTTAAAAACCCTAATTGGACAAGAATAAGCCTATGGAGGACGAAAATGACCTAATTGTTCATCCAATGACAAAAATTAATTTATTGGATGCACAAGATTGGTTAAAAACCCTAATTGGACAAGAATAAGCCTAGGGAGGACGAAAATGACATAATTGTTCATCAAATAACACAGACACACCTATTGGATGCACTAGATTGGTTAAAAACCCTAATTGGACAAGAATAAGCCTAGAGAGGACGAAAATGACCTAAATGTTCATCCAATGACACAAACACACCTATTGGATGCACAAGATTGGTTAAAAACCCTAATTGGCCAAGAATAAGCATAGGGAGGACGAAAACGTCCTAATTGTTTGTCCAATGACACAAATGAACTTATTGGATGCACAAGATTGGTTAAAAACCCTAATTGAATAAGAATAAGCCTAGGGAGGACGAAAATGACATAATGGTTCATCCAATGACACAAACACACCTATTGGATGCACAAGATTTGTTAAAAACCCTAATTGGACAAGAATAAGCCTAGGGAGGACGAAAATGACCTAAATGTTCATTCAATGACACAAACACACCTATTGGATGCACAAGATTAGTTAAGAACCCTAATTTGACAAGAATAAGCCTAGGGAGGACGAAAATGACATAAATGTTCATCCATTGACACAAACACACCTATTGGATGCACAAAATTGGTAAAAAAAACCCTAATTGGATAAGAATAAGCCTAGAGAGGACGAAAATGACCTAAATGCTCATTCAATGACACAAACACACCTATTGGACGCACAAAATTGGTTAAAAACCCTAATTGGACAAGAATAAGCATAGAGAGGACGAAATTGACCTAAATGTTAATCCAATGACACAAATGAATTTATTGGATGCACAAGATTAGTTAAAAACCCTAATTGGACAAGAATAAGCCTAGGGAGGACCAAAATGACCTAATTGTTCATCCAATGACACAAACACACCTATTGGATGCACAAGATTGGTTGAAAACCCTAATTGGACAAGAATAAGCCAAGGGAGGACGAAAATGACGAAAATGTTCATCCAATGACACAAACACACCTATTGGATGCACAAAATTGGTTAAAAACCCTAATTGGCCAACAATAAGCCTAGGGAGGACGAAAATGACCTAATTGTTTATCCAATGACACAAATGAACTTATTGGATGCACAAGATTGGTTAAAAACCCTAATTGCATAAGAATAAGCCTAGGGAGGACGAAAATGACCTAATTGTTCATCCAATGACACAAACACACCTATTGGAAGCACAAGATTGGTTTAAAACCCTAATTGGACAAGAATAAGCCTAGGGAGGACGAAAATGACCTAAATGTTCAACCAATGACACAAACACACCTATTGGATGCACAAGATTGGTTAAAAACCCTAATTGGACAAGAATAAGCCTAGGGAGGACGAAAATGACCTAAATGTTAATACAATGACACAATTGAACTTGTTGGATGCACAAGATTGGTTAAAAACCCGAATTGGCAAAGAATAAGCATAGGGAGGACGAAAATGACCTAATTGTTCATCCAATGACACAAACGAACTTATTGGATGCACAAGATTGGTTAAACACCCAATTGAATAAGAATAAGCCTAGGGAGGACGAAAATGACCTAATTGTTCATCAAATAACACAGACACACCTATTGGATGCACAAGATTGGTTAAAAACCCTAATTGGACAAGAATAAGCCTAGAGAGGACGAAAATGACCTAAATGTTTATACAATGACACAAACGAACTTATTGTATGCACAACATTGGTTAAAAACCCTAATTGGCCAAGAATAAGCCTAGGGAGGACGAAAATGACCCAATTGTTCATCCAATGACACAAATGAACTTATTGGATGCACAAGATCGGTTAAAAACCATAATTGCATAAGAATAAGCCTAGGGAGGACGAAAACGACCTAATTGTTCATCCAATTACACAAACACACCTATTGGATGCACAAGATTGGTTAAAAACCCTAATTGGATAAGAATAAGCCTAGAGAGGACGAAAATGACCTAAATGTTCATTCAATGACACAAACACACCTATTGGATGCACAAAATTGGTTAAAAACCCTAATTGGACAAGAATAAGCCTAGATAGGACGAAAATGACCTAAATGTTAATCCAATGACAAATATGAATTTATTGGATGCACAAGATTGGTTAAAAACCCTAATTGGACAAGAATAAGCCTAGGGAGGACGAAAATGACATAATTGTTCATCAAATAACACAGACACACCTATTGGTGCACTAGATTGGTTAAAAACCCTAATTGGACAAGAATAAGCCTAGAGAGGACGAAAATGACCTAAATGTTCATCCAATGACACAAACACACCTATTGGATGCACAAGATTGGTTAAAAACCCTAATTGGCCAAGAATAAGCATAGGGAGGACGAAAACGTCCTAATTGTTTGTCCAATGACACAAATGAACTTATTGGATGCACAAGATTGGTTAAAAACCCTAATAGAATAAGAATAAGCCAAGGGAGGACGAAAATGACATAATGGTTCATCCAATGACACAAACACACCTATTGGATGCACAAGATTTGTTAAAAACCCTAATTGGACAAGAATAAGCCTAGGGAGGACGAAAATGACCTTAATGTTCTTCCAATGACACAAACACTTCTATTGGATAGACAAGATTGGTTAAAATCCCTAATTGGACAAGAATAAGCCTTGGGAGGACGAAAATGACCTAATTGTTTATCCAATGACACAAATGAACTTATTGGATGCACAAGATTGGGTAAAAACCCTAATTGCATAAGAATAAGCCTAGGGAGGACGAAAATGACCTAATTGTTCATCCAATGACACAAACACACCTATTGGAAGCACAAGATTGGTTTAAAACCCTAATTGGACAAGAATAAGCCTAGAGAGGACGAAAATGACCTAAATGCTCATTCAATGACACAAACACACCTATTGGATGTACAAGATTGGTTAAAAACCCTAATTGGACAAGAATAAGCCTAGAGTGGACGAAAATGACCTAAATGTTAATACAATGACACAAAGGAACTTATTGGATGCACAAGATTGGTTAGAAACCCTAATTGGCCAAGAATAAGCATAGGGAGGACGAAAATGACCTAGTTGTTGATCCAATGACACAAATGAACTTATTGGATGCACAAGATTGGTTAAAAACCCTAATTGAATAAGAATAAGCTTAGGGAGGACGAAAATGACCTAAATGTTCATCCAATGACACAAATGAACTTATCGGATGCACTAGATTGGTTAAAAACCAAAATTGCATAAGAATAAGCCTAGGGAGGACGAAAATGACCTAATTGTTCATCCAATGACACAAACACACCTATTGGAAGCACAAGATTGGTTTAAAACCCTAATTGGACAAGAATAAGCCTAGAGAGGACGAAAATGCCCTAAATGTTAATACAATGACACAAATGAACTTGTTGGATGCAAAAGATTGGTTAAAAACCCTAATTGGCCAAGAATAAGCATAGGGAGGACGAAAATGACCTAATTGTTCATCCAATGACACAAACGAACTTATTGGATGCACAAGATTGGTTAAAAACCCTAATTGAATAAGAATAAGCCTATGGAGGACGAAAATGACCTAATTGTTCATCAAATAACACAGACACACCTATTGGATGCACAAGATTGGTTAAAAACCCTAATTGGACAAGAATAAGCCTAGAGAGGACGAAAATGACCTAAATGTTTATACAATGACACAAACGAACTTATTGTATGCACAACATTGGTTAAAAACCCTAATTGGCCAAGAATAAGCCTAGGGAGGACGAAAATGACCCAATTGTTCATCCAATGACACAAATGAACTTATTGGATGCACAAGATCGGTTAAAAACCATAATTGCATAAGAATAAGCCTAGGGAGGACGAAAACGACCTTATTGTTCATCCAATTACACAAACACACCTATTGGATGCACAACATTTGTTAAAAACCCTAATTGGACAAGAATAAGCCTAGAGAGGACGAAAATGACCTAAATGTTCATTCAATGACACAAACACACCTATTGGATGCACAAAATTGGTTAAAAACCCTAATTGGACAAGAATAAGCCTAGATAGGACGAAAATGACCTAAATGTTAATCCAATGACACAAATGAATTTATTGGATGCACAAGATTGGTTAAAAACCCTAATTGGACAAGAATAAGCCTATGGAGGACGAAAATCACCTAATTGTTCATCCAATGACAAAAATTAATTTATTGGATGCACAAGATTGGTTAAAAACCCAAATTGGACAAGAATAAGCCTAGAGAGGACGAAAATGACCTAAATGTTCATCCAATGACACAAACACACCTATTGGATGCACAAGATTGGTTAAAAACCCTAATTGGCCAAGAATAAGCATAGGGAGGACGAAAACGTCCTAATTGTTTGTCCAATGACACAAATGAACTTATTGGATGCACAAGATTGGTTAAAAACCCTAATTGAATAAGAATAAGCCTAGGGAGGACGAAAATGACATAATGGTTCATCCAATGACACAAACACACCTATTGGATGCACAAGATTTGTTAAAAACCCTAATTGGACAAGAATAAGCCTAGGGAGGACGAAAATGACCTAAATGTTCATTCAATGACACAAACACACCTATTGGATGCACAAGATTAGTTAAGAACCCTAATTTGACAAGAATAAGCCTAGGGAGGACGAAAATGACATAAATGTTCATCCATTGACACAAACACACCTATTGGATGCACAAAATTGGTAAAAAAACCCTAATTGGACAAGAATAAGCCTAGAGAGGACGAAAATGACCTAAATGCTCATTCAATGACACAAACACACCTATTGGACGCACAAAATTGGTTAAAATCCCTAATAGGACAAGAATAAGCATAGAGAGGACGAAATTAACCTAAATGTTAATCCAATGACACAAATGAATTTATTGGATGCACAAGATTAGTTAAAAACCCTAATTGGACAAGAATAAGCCTAGGGAGGACCAAAATGACCTAATTGTTCATCCAATGACATAAACACACCTATTGGATGCACAAGATTGGTTGAAAACCCTAATTGGACAAGAATAAGCCAAGGGAGGACGAAAATGACGTAAATGTTCATCCAATGACACAAACACACCTATTGGATGCACAAAATTGGTTAAAAACCCTAATTGGCCAAGAATAAGCCTAGGGAGGACGAAAATGACCTAATTGTTTATCCAATGACACAAATGAACTTGTTGGATGCACAAGATTGGGTAAAAACCCTAATTGCATAAGAATAAGCCTAGGGAGGACGAAAATGACCTAATTGTTCATCCAATGACACAAACACACCTATTGGAAGCACAAGATTGGTTTAAAACCCTAATTGGACAAGAATAAGCCTAGAGAGGACGAAAATGACCTAAATGCTCATTCAATGACACAAACACACCTATTGGACGCACAAAATTGGTTAAAATCCCTAATTGGACAAGAATAAGCATAGAGAGGACGAAATTAACCTAAATGTTAATCCAATGACACAAATGAATTTATTGGATGCACAAGATTAGTTAAAAACCCTAATTGGACAAGAATAAGCCTAGGGAGGACCAAAATGACCTAATTGTTCATCAAATGACATAAACACACCTATTGGATGCACAAGATTGGTTGAAAACCCAAATTGGACAAGAATAAGCCAAGGGAGGACGAAAATGACGTAAATGTTCATCCAATGACACAAACACACCTATTGGATGTACAAGATTGGTTAAAAATCCTAATTGGACAAGAATAAGCCTAGAGTGGACGAAAATGACCTAAATGTTGATACAATGACACAAAGGAACTTATTGGATGCACAAGATTGGTTAGAAACCCTAACTGGCCAAGAATAAGCATAGGGAGGACGAAAATGACCTAGTTGTTGATCCAATGACACAAATGAACTTATTGGATGCACAAGATTGGTTAAAAACCCTAATTGAATAAGAATAAGCTTAGGGAGGACGAAAATGACCTAAATGTTCATCCAATGACACAAATGAACTTATCGGATGCACTAGATTGGTTAAAAACCATAATTGCATAAGAATAAGCCTAGGGAGGACGAAAATGACCTAATTGTTCATCCAATGACACAAACACACCAATTGGAAGCACAAGATTGGTTAAAAACCCTAATTGGACAAGAATAAGCCTAGGGAGGACGAAAATAACCTAAATGTTCAACCAATGACACAAACACACCTATAGGATGCACAAGATTGGTTAGAAACCCTAATTGGACAAGAATAAGCCTAGAGAGGACGAAAATGACCTAAATGTTAATACAATGACACAAATGAACTTGTTGGATGCACAAGATTGGTTAAAAACCCTAATTGGCCAAGAATAAGCATAGGGAGGACGGAAATGACCTAATTGTTCATCCAATGACACAAACGAACTTATTGGATGCACAAGATTGGTTAAAAACCCTAATTGAATAAGAATAAGCCTATGCGGACGAAAATGACCTAATTGTTCATCAAATAACACAGACACACCTATTGGATGCACAAGATTGGTTAAAAACCCTAATTGGACAAGAATAAGCCTAGAGAGGACGAAAATGACCTAAATGTTTATACAATGACACAAACGAACTTATTGTATGCAAAACATTGGTTAAAAACCCTAATTGGCCAAGAATAAGCCTAGGGAGGACGAAAATGACCTAATTGTTCATCCAATGACACAAATGAACTTATTGGATGCACAAGATTGGTTAAAAACCCTAATTGGCCAAGAATAAGCATAGGGAGGACGAAAACGTCCTAATTGTTTGTCCAATGACACAAATGAACTTATTGGATGCACAAGATTGGTTAAAAACCCTAATTGAATAAGAATAAGCCTAGGGAGGACGAAAATGACATAATGGTTCATCCAATGACACAAACACACCTATTGGATGCACAAGATTTGTTAAAAACCCTAATTGGACAAGAATAAGCCTAGGGAGGACGAAAATGACCTAAATGTTCATTCAATGACACAAACACACCTATTGGATGCACAAGATTAGTTAAGAACCCTAATTTGACAAGAATAAGCCTAGGGAGGACGAAAATGACATAAATGTTCATCCATTGACACAAACACACCTATTGGATGCACAAAATTGGTAAAAAACCCTAATTGGACAAGAATAAGCCTAGAGAGGACGAAAATGACCTAAATGCTCATTCAATGACACAAACACACCTATTGGACGCACAAAATTGGTTAAAATCCCTAATAGGACAAGAATAAGCATAGAGAGGACGAAATTAACCTAAATGTTAATCCAATGAAACAAATGAATTTATTGGATGCACAAGATTAGTTAAAAACCCTAATTGGACAAGAATAAGCCTTGGGAGGACCAAAATGACCTAATTGTTCATCCAATGACATAAACACACCTATTGGATGCACAAGATTGGTTGAAAACCCTAATTGGACAAGAATAAGCCAAGGGAGGACGAAAATGACGTAAATGTTCATCCAATGACACAAACACACCTATTGGATGCACAAAATTGGTTAAAAACCCTAATTGGCCAAGAATAAGCCTAGGGAGGACGAAAATGACCTAATTGTTTATCCAATGACACAAATGAACTTGTTGGATGCACAAGATTGGGTAAAAACCCTAATTGCATAAGAATAAGCCTAGGGAGGACGAAAATGACCTAATTGTTCATCCAATGACACAAACACACCTATTGGAAGCACAAGATTGGTTTAAAACCCTAATTGGACAAGAATAAGCCTAGAGAGGACGAAAATGACCTAAATGCTCATTCAATGACACAAACACACCTATTGGACGCACAAAATTGGTTAAAATCCCTAATTGGACAAGAATAAGCATAGAGAGGACGAAATTAACCTAAATGTTAATCCAATGACACAAATGAATTTATTGGATGCACAAGATTAGTTAAAAACCCTAATTGGACAAGAATAAGCCTAGGGAGGACCAAAATGACCTAATTGTTCATCAAATGACATAAACACACCTATTGGATGCACAAGATTGGTTGAAAACCCTAATTGGACAAGAATAAGCCAAGGGAGGACGAAAATGACGTAAATGTTCATCCAATGACACAAACACACCTATTGGATGTACAAGATTGGTTAAAAATCCTAATTGGACAAGAATAAGCCTAGAGTGGACGAAAATGACCTAAATGTTGATACAATGACACAAAGGAACTTATTGGATGCACAAGATTGGTTAGAAACCCTAACTGGCCAAGAATAAGCATAGGGAGGACGAAAATGACCTAGTTGTTGATCCAATGACACAAATGAACTTATTGGATGCACAAGATTGGTTAAAAACCCTAATTGAATAAGAATAAGCTTAGGGAGGACGAAAATGACCTAAATGTTCATCCAATGACACAAACACACCAATTGGAAGCACAAGATTGGTTAAAAACCCTAATTGGACAAGAATAAGCCTAGGGAGGACGAAAATAACCTAAATGTTCAACCAATGACACAAACACACCTATTGGATGCACAAGATTGGTTAGAAACCCTAATTGGACAAGAATAAGCCTAGAGAGGACGAAAATGACCTAAATGTTAATACAATGACACAAATGAACTTGTTGGATGCACAAGATTGGTTAAAAACCCTAATTGGCCAAGAATAAGCATAGGGAGGACGGAAAGGACCTAATTGTTCATCCAATGACACAAACGAACTTATTGGATGCACAAGATTGGTTAAAAACCCTAATTTAATAAGAATAAGCCTATGCGGACGAAAATGACCTAATTGTTCATCAAATAACACAGACACACCTATTGGATGCACAAGATTGGTTAAAAACCCTAATTGGACAAGAATAAGCCTAGAGAGGACGAAAATGACCTAAATGTTTATACAATGACACAAACGAACTTATTGTATGCAAAACATTGGTTAAAAACCCTAATTGGCCAAGAATAAGCCTAGGGAGGACGAAAATGACCCAATTGTTCATCCAATGACACAAATGAACTTATTGGATGCACAAGATCGGTTAAAAACCATAATTGCATAAGAATAAGCCTAGGGAGGACGAAAACGACCTAATTGTTCATCCAATGACACAAACACACCTATTGGATGCACAAGATTGGTTAAAAACCCTAATTGGACAAGAATAAGCCTAGAGAGGACGAAAATGACCTAAATGTTCATTCAATGACACAAACACACCTATTGGATGCACAAAATTGGTTAAAAACCCTAATTGGACAAGAATAAGCCTAGATAGGACGAAAATGACCTAAATGTTAATCCAATGACAAATATGAATTTATTGGATGCACAAGATTGGTTAAAAACCCTAATTTGACAAGAATAAGCCTAGGGAGGACGAAAATGACATAAATGTTCATCCATTGACACAGACACACCTATTGGATGCACAAAATTGGTAAAAAACCCTAATTGGACAAGAATAAGCCTAGAGAGGACGAAAATGACCTAAATGCTCATTCAATGACACAAACACACCTATTGGACGCACAAAATTGGTTAAAAACCCTAATTGGACAAGAATAAGCATAGAGAGGACGAAATTGACCTAAATGTTAATCCAATGACACAAATGAATTTATTGGATGCACAAGATTAGTTAAAAACCCTAATTGGACAAGAATAAGCCTAGGGAGGACCAAAATGACCTAATTGTTCATCCAATGACACAAACACACCTATTGGATGCACAAGATTGGTTAAAAACTATAATTGGTCAAGAATAAGCATAGGGAGGACGAAAACGTCCTAATTGTTTGTCCAATGACACAAATGAACTTATTGGAAGCACAAGATTGTTTAAAAACCCTAATTGAATAAGAATAAGCCTAGGGAGGACGAAAATGACCTAATTGTTCATCCAATGACACAAACACACCTATTGGATGCACAAGATTTGTTAAAAACCCTAATTGGACAAGAATAAGCCTAGGGAGGACGAAAATGACCTAAATGTTCTTCCAAAGACACAAATGAACTTGTTGGATGTACAAGATTGGTTAAAAACCCTAATTGGCCAAGAATAAGCATAGGGAGGACGAAAATGACCTAATTGTTCATCCAATGACACAAACGAACTTATTGGATGCACAAGATTGGTTAAAAACCCTAATTGAATAAGAATAAGCCTATGGAGGACGAAAATGACCTAATTGTTCATCAAATAACACAGACACACCTATTGGATGCACAAGATTGGTTAAAAACCCTAATTGGACAAGAATAAGCCTAGAGAGGACGAAAATGACCTAAATGTTTATACAATGACACAAACGAACTTATTGTATGCACAACATTGGTTAAAAACCCTAATTGGCCAAGAATAAGCCTAGGGAGGACGAAAATGACCCAATTGTTCATCCAATGACACAAATGAACTTATTGGATGCACAAGATCGGTTAAAAACCATAATTGCATAAGAATAAGCCTAGGGAGGACGAAAACGACCTTATTGTTCATCCAATTACACAAACACACCTATTGGATGCACAACATTTGTTAAAAACCCTAATTGGACAAGAATAAGCCTAGAGAGGACGAAAATGACCTAAATGTTCATTCAATGACACAAACACACCTATTGGATGCACAAAATTGGTTAAAAACCCTAATTGGACAAGAATAAGCCTAGATAGGACGAAAATGACCTAAATGTTAATCCAATGACACAAATGAATTTATTGGATGCACAAGATTGGTTAAAAACCCTAATTGGACAAGAATAAGCCTATGGAGGACGAAAATCACCTAATTGTTCATCCAATGACAAAAATTAATTTATTGGATGCACAAGATTGGTTAAAAACCCAAATTGGACAAGAATAAGCCTAGAGAGGACGAAAATGACCTAAATGTTCATCCAATGACACAAACACACCTATTGGATGCACAAGATTGGTTAAAAACCCTAATTGGCCAAGAATAAGCATAGGGAGGACGAAAACGTCCTAATTGTTTGTCCAATGACACAAATGAACTTATTGGATGCACAAGATTGGTTAAAAACCCTAATTGAATAAGAATAAGCCTAGGGAGGACGAAAATGACATAATGGTTCATCCAATGACACAAACACACCTATTGGATGCACAAGATTTGTTAAAAACCCTAATTGGACAAGAATAAGCCTAGGGAGGACGAAAATGACCTAAATGTTCATTCAATGACACAAACACACCTATTGGATGCACAAGATTAGTTAAGAACCCTAATTTGACAAGAATAAGCCTAGGGAGGACGAAAATGACATAAATGTTCATCCATTGACACAAACACACCTATTGGATGCACAAAATTGGTAAAAAAACCCTAATTGGACAAGAATAAGCCTAGAGAGGACGAAAATGACCTAAATGCTCATTCAATGACACAAACACACCTATTGGACGCACAAAATTGGTTAAAATCCCTAATAGGACAAGAATAAGCATAGAGAGGACGAAATTAACCTAAATGTTAATCCAATGACACAAATGAATTTATTGGATGCACAAGATTAGTTAAAAACCCTAATTGGACAAGAATAAGCCTAGGGAGGACCAAAATGACCTAATTGTTCATCCAATGACATAAACACACCTATTGGATGCACAAGATTGGTTGAAAACCCTAATTGGACAAGAATAAGCCAAGGGAGGACGAAAATGACGTAAATGTTCATCCAATGACACAAACACACCTATTGGATGCACAAAATTGGTTAAAAACCCTAATTGGCCAAGAATAAGCCTAGGGAGGACGAAAATGACCTAATTGTTTATCCAATGACACAAATGAACTTGTTGGATGCACAAGATTGGGTAAAAACCCTAATTGCATAAGAATAAGCCTAGGGAGGACGAAAATGACCTAATTGTTCATCCAATGACACAAACACACCTATTGGAAGCACAAGATTGGTTTAAAACCCTAATTGGACAAGAATAAGCCTAGAGAGGACGAAAATGACCTAAATGCTCATTCAATGACACAAACACACCTATTGGACGCACAAAATTGGTTAAAATCCCTAATTGGACAAGAATAAGCATAGAGAGGACGAAATTAACCTAAATGTTAATCCAATGACACAAATGAATTTATTGGATGCACAAGATTAGTTAAAAACCCTAATTGGACAAGAATAAGCCTAGGGAGGACCAAAATGACCTAATTGTTCATCAAATGACATAAACACACCTATTGGATGCACAAGATTGGTTGAAAACCCAAATTGGACAAGAATAAGCCAAGGGAGGACGAAAATGACGTAAATGTTCATCCAATGACACAAACACACCTATTGGATGTACAAGATTGGTTAAAAATCCTAATTGGACAAGAATAAGCCTAGAGTGGACGAAAATGACCTAAATGTTGATACAATGACACAAAGGAACTTATTGGATGCACAAGATTGGTTAGAAACCCTAACTGGCCAAGAATAAGCATAGGGAGCACGAAAATGACCTAGTTGTTGATCCAATGACACAAATGAACTTATTGGATGCACAAGATTGGTTAAAAACCCTAATTGAATAAGAATAAGCTTAGGGAGGACGAAAATGACCTAAATGTTCATCCAATGACACAAATGAACTTATCGGATGCACTAGATTGGCTAAAAACCATAATTGCATAAGAATAAGCCTAGGGAGGACGAAAATGACCTAATTGTTCATCCAATGACACAAACACACCAATTGGAAGCACAAGATTGGTTAAAAACCCTAATTGGACAAGAATAAGCCTAAGGAGGACGAAAATAACCTAAATGTTCAACCAATGACACAAACACACCTATTGGATGCACAAGATTGGTTAGAAACCCTAATTGGACAAGAATAAGCCTAGAGAGGACGAAAATGACCTAAATGTTAATACAATGACACAAATGAACTTGTTGGATGCACAAGATTGGTTAAAAACCCTAATTGGCCAAGAATAAGCATAGGGAGGACGGAAATGACCTAATTGTTCATCCAATGACACAAACGAACTTATTGGATGCACAAGATTGGTTAAAAACCCTAATTGAATAAGAATAAGCCTATGCGGACGAAAATGACCTAATTGTTCATCAAATAACACAGACACACCTATTGGATGCACAAGATTGGTTAAAAACCCTAATTGGACAAGAATAAGCCTAGAGAGGACGAAAATTACCTAAATGTTTATACAATGACACAAACGAACTTATTGTATGCAAAACATTGGTTAAAAACCCTAATTGGCCAAGAATAAGCCTAGGGAGGACGAAAATGACCTAATTGTTCATCCAATGACACAAATGAACTTATTGGATGCACAAGATCGGTTAAAAACCATAATTGCATAAGAATAAGCCTAGGGAGGACGAAAACGACCTAATTGTTCATCCAATTACACAAACACACCTATTGGATGCACAAGATTGGTTAAAAACCCTAATTGGACAAGAATAAGCCTAGAGAGGACGAAAATGACCTAAATGTTCATTCAATGACACAAACACACCTATTGGATGCACAAAATTGGTTAAAAACCCTAATTGGACAAGAATAAGCCTAGATAGGACGAAAATGACCTAAATGTTAATCCAATGACACAAATGAATTTATTGGATGCACAAGATTGGTTAAAAACCCTAATTGGACAAGAATAAGCCTAGGGAGGACGAAAATGACCTAATTGTTCATCCAATGACACAAACACACCTATTGGATGCACAAGATTAGTTAAAAACCCTAATTTGACAAGAATAAGCCTAGGGAGGACGAAAATGACGTAAATGTTCATCCATTGACACAAACACACCTATTGGATGCACAAAATTGGTTAAAAACCCTAATTGGACAAGAATAAGCCTATAGAGGACGAAAATGACCTAAATGTTCATTCAATGACACAAACACACCTATTGGACGCACAAAATTGGTTAAAAACCCTAATTGGACAAGAATAAGCATAGAGAGGACGAAATTGACCTAAATGTTAATCCAATGACACAAATGAATTTATTGGATGCACAAGATTAGTTAAAAACCCTAATTGGACAAGAATAAGCCTAGGGAGGACCAAAATGACCTAATTGTTCATCCAATGACACAAACACACCTATTGGATGCACAAGATTGGTTGAAAACCCTAATTGGACAAGAATAAGCCAAGGGAGGACGAAAATGACGAAAATGTTCATCCAATGACACAAACACACCTATTGGATGCACAAAATTGGTTAAAAACCCTAATTGGCCAACAATAAGCCTAGGGAGGACGAAAATGACCTAATTGTTTATCCAATGACACAAATGAACTTATTGGATGCACAAGATTGGTTAAAAACCCTAATTGCATAAGAATAAGCCTAGGGAGGACGAAAATGACCTAATTGTTCATCCAATGACACAAACACACCTATTGGAAGCACAAGATTGGTTTAAAACCCTAATTGGACAAGAATAAGCCTAGGGAGGACGAAAATGACCTAAATGTTCAACCAATGACACAAACACACCTATTGGATGCACAAGATTGGTTAAAAACCCTAATTGGACAAGAATAAGCCTAGAGAGGACGAAAATGACCTAAATGTTAATACAATGACACAAATGAACTTGTTGGATGCACAAGATTGGTTAAAAACCCTAATTGGCCAAGAATAAGCATAGGGAGGACGAAAATGACCTAATTGTTCATCCAATGACACAAACGAACTTATTGGATGCACAAGATTGGTTAAAAACCCTAATTGAATAAGAATAAGCCTATGGAGGACGAAAATGACCTAATTGTTCATCAAATAACACAGACACACCTATTGGATGCACAAGATTGGTTAAAAACCCTAATTGGACAAGAATAAGCCTAGAGAGGACGAAAATGACCTAAATGTTTATACAATGACACAAACGAACTTATTGTATGCACAACATTGGTTAAAAACCCTAATTGGCCAAGAATAAGCCTAGGGAGGACGAAAATGACCCAAACGTTCATCCAATGATACAAATGAACTTATTGGATGCACAAGATCGGTTAAAAACCATAATTGCATAAGAATAAGCCTAGGGAGGACGAAAACGACCTAATTGTTCATCCAATGACACAAACACACCTATTGGATGCACAAGATTGGTTAAAAACCCTAATTGGACAAGAATAAGCCTAGAGAGGACGAAAATGACCTAAATGTTCATTCAATGACACAAACACACCTATTGGATGCACAAAATTGGTTAAAAACCCTAATTGGACAAGAATAAGCCTAGATAGGACGAAAATGACCTAAATGTTAATCCAATGACACAAATGAATTTATTGGATGCACAAGATTGGTTAAAAACCCTAATTGGACAAGAATAAGCCTATGGAGGACGAAAATGACCTAATTGTTCATCCAATGACAAAAATTAATTTATTGGATGCACAAGATTGGTTAAAAACCCTAATTGGACAAGAATAAGCCTAGGGAGGACGAAAATGACATAATTGTTCATCAAATAACACAGACACACCTATTGGATGCACTAGATTGGTTAAAAACCCTAATTGGACAAGAATAAGCCTAGAGAGGACGAAAATGACCTAAATGTTCATCCAATGACACAAACACACCTATTGGATGCACAAGATTGGTTAAAAACCCTAATTGGCCAAGATTAAGCATAGGGAGGACGAAAACGTCCTAATTGTTTGTCCAATGACACAAATGAACTTATTGGATGCACAAGATTGGTTAAAAACCATAATTGAATAAGAATAAGCCTAGGGAGGACGAAAATGACATAATGGTTCATCCAATGACACAAACACACCTATTGGATGCACAAGATTTGTTAAAAACCATAATTGGACAAGAATAAGCCTAGGGAGGACGAAAATGACCTTAATGTTCTTCCAATGACACAAACACTTCTATTGGATAGACAAGATTGGTTAAAATCCCTAATTGGACAAGAATAAGCCTTGGGAGGACGAAAATGACCTAATTGTTCATCCAATGACACAAACACACCTATTGGATGCACAAGATTAGTTAAGAACCCTAATTTGACAAGAATAAGCCTAGGGAGGACGAAAATGACATAAATGTTCATCCATTGACACAAACACACCTATTGGATGCACAAAATTGGTAAAAAACCCTAATTGGACAAGAATAAGCCTAGAGAGGACGAAAATGACCTAAATGCTCATTCAATGACACAAACACACCTATTGGACGCACAAAATTGGTTAAAATCCCTAATAGGACAAGAATAAGCATAGAGAGGACGACATTAACCTAAATGTTAATCCAATGACACAAATGAATTTATTGGATGCACAAGATTAGTTAAAAACCCTAATTGGACAAGAATAAGCCTAGGGAGGACCAAAATGACCTAATTGTTCATCCAATGACATAAACACACCTATTGGATGCACAAGATTGGTTGAAAACCCTAATTGGACAAGAATAAGCCAAGGGAGGACGAAAATGACGTAAATGTTCATCCAATGACACAAACACACCTATTGGATGCACAAAATTGGTTAAAAACCCTAACTGGCCAAGAATAAGCCTAGGGAGGACGAAAATGACCTAATTGTTTATCCAATGACACAAATGAACTTGTTGGATGCACAAGATTGGGTAAAAACCCTAATTGCATAAGAATAAGCCTAGGGAGGACGAAAATGACCTAATTGTTCATCCAATGACACAAACACACCTATTGGAAGCACAAGATTGGTTTAAAACCCTAATTGGACAAGAATAAGCCTAGAGAGGACGAAAATGACCTAAATGCTCATTCAATGACACAAACACACCTATTGGACGCACAAAATTGGTTAAAATCCCTAATTGGACAAGAATAAGCATAGAGAGGACGAAATTAACCTAAATGTTAATCCAATGACACAAATGAATTTATTGGATGCACAAGATTAGTTAAAAACCCTAATTGGACAAGAATAAGCCTAGGGAGGACCAAAATGACCTAATTGTTCATCAAATGACATAAACACACCTATTGGATGCACAAGATTGGTTGAAAACCCAAATTGGACAAGAATAAGCCAAGGGAGGACGAAAATGACGTAAATGTTCATCCAATGACACAAACACACCTATTGGATGTACAAGATTGGTTAAAAATCCTAATTGGACAAGAATAAGCCTAGAGTGGACGAAAATGACCTAAATGTTGATACAATGACACAAAGGAACTTATTGGATGCACAAGATTGGTTAGAAACCCTAACTGGCCAAGAATAAGCATAGGGAGGACGAAAATGACCTAGTTGTTGATCCAATGACACAAATGAACTTATTGGATGCACAAGATTGGTTAAAAACCCTAATTGAATAAGAATAAGCTTAGGGAGGACGAAAATGACCTAAATGTTCATCCAATGACACAAATGAACTTATCGGATGCACTAGATTGGTTAAAAACCATAATTGCATAAGAATAAGCCTAGGGAGGACGAAAATGACCTAATTGTTCATCCAATGACACAAACACACCAATTGGAAGCACAAGATTGGTTAAAAACCCTAATTGGACAAGAATAAGCCTAGGGAGGACGAAAATAACCTAAATGTTCAACCAATGACACAAACACACCTATTGGATGCACAAGATTGGTTAGAAACCCTAATTGGACAAGAATAAGCCTAGAGAGGACGAAAATGACCTAAATGTTAATACAATGACACAAATGAACTTGTTGGATGCACAAGATTGGTTAAAAACCCTAATTGGCCAAGAATAAGCATAGGGAGGACGGAAAGGACCTAATTGTTCATCCAATGACACAAACGAACTTATTGGATGCACAAGATTGGTTAAAAACCCTAATTTAATAAGAATAAGCCTATGCGGACGAAAATGACCTAATTGTTCATCAAATAACACAGACACACCTATTGGATGCACAAGATTGGTTAAAAACCCTAATTGGACAAGAATAAGCCTAGAGAGGACGAAAATGACCTAAATGTTTATACAATGACACAAACGAACTTATTGTATGCAAAACATTGGTTAAAAACCCTAATTGGCCAAGAATAAGCCTAGGGAGGACGAAAATGACCCAATTGTTCATCCAATGACACAAATGAACTTATTGGATGCACAAGATCGGTTAAAAACCATAATTGCATAAGAATAAGCCTAGGGAGGACGAAAACGACCTAATTGTTCATCCAATGACACAAACACACCTATTGGATGCACAAGATTGGTTAAAAACCCTAATTGGACAAGAATAAGCCTAGAGAGGACGAAAATGACCTAAATGTTCATTCAATGACACAAACACACCTATTGGATGCACAAAATTGGTTAAAAACCCTAATTGGACAAGAATAAGCCTAGATAGGACGAAAATGACCTAAATGTTAATCCAATGACACAAATGAATTTATTGGATGCACAAGATTGGTTAAAAACCCTAATTGGACAAGAATAAGCCTATGGAGGACGAAAATGACCTAATTGTTCATCCAATGACAAAAATTAATTTATTGGATGCACAAGATTGGTTAAAAACCCTAATTGGACAAGAATAAGCCTAGGGAGGACGAAAATGACATAATTGTTCATCAAATAACACAGACACACCTATTGGATGCACTAGATTGGTTAAAAACCCTAATTGGACAAGAATAAGCCTAGAGAGGACGAAAATGACCTAAATGTTCATCCAATGACACAAACACACCTATTGGATGCACAAGATTGGTTAAAAACCCTAATTGGCCAAGAATAAGCATAGGGAGGACGAAAACGTCCTAATTGTTTGTCCAATGACACAAATGAACTTATTGGATGCACAAGATTGGTTAAAAACCCTAATTGAATAAGAATAAGCCTAGGGAGGACGAAAATGACATAATGGTTCATCCAATGACACAAACACACCTATTGGATGCACAAGATTTGTTAAAAACCCTAATTGGACAAGAATAAGCCTAGGGAGGACGAAAATGACCTAAATGTTCATTCAATGACACAAACACACCTATTGGATGCACAAGATTAGTTAAGAACCCTAATTTGACAAGAATAAGCCTAGGGAGGACGAAAATGACATAAATGTTCATCCATTGACACAAACACACCTATTGGATGCACAAAATTGGTAAAAAAAACCCTAATTGGATAAGAATAAGCCTAGAGAGGACGAAAATGACCTAAATGCTCATTCAATGACACAAACACACCTATTGGACGCACAAAATTGGTTAAAAACCCTAATTGGACAAGAATAAGCATAGAGAGGACGAAATTGACCTAAATGTTAATCCAATGACACAAATGAATTTATTGGATGCACAAGATTAGTTAAAAACCCTAATTGGACAAGAATAAGCCTAGGGAGGACCAAAATGACCTAATTGTTCATCCAATGACACAAACACACCTATTGGATGCACAAGATTGGTTGAAAACCCTAATTGGACAAGAATAAGCCAAGGGAGGACGAAAATGACGTAAATGTTCATCCAATGACACAAACACACCTATTGGATGCACAAAATTGGTTAAAAACCCTAATTGGCCAAGAATAAGCCTAGGGAGGACGAAAATGACCTAATTGTTTATCCAATGACACAAATGAACTTATTGGATGCACAAGATTGGTTAAAAACCCTAATTGCATAAGAATAAGCCTAGGGAGGACGAAAATGACCTAATTGTTCATCCAATGACACAAACACACCTATTGGAAGCACAAGATTGGTTAAAAACCCTAATTGGACAAGAATAAGCCTAGGGAGGACGAAAATGACCTAAATGTTCAACCAATGACACAAACACACCTATTGGATGTACAAGATTGGTTAAAAACCCTAATTGGACAAGAATAAGCCTAGAGAGGATGAAAATGACCTAAATGTTAATACAATGACACAAATGAACTTGTTGGATGCACAAGATTGGTTAAAAACCCTAATTGGCCAAGAATAAGCATAGGGAGGACGAAAATGACCTAATTGTTCATCCAATGACACAAACGAACTTATTGGATGCACAAGATTGGTTAAAAACCCTAATTGAATAAGAATAAGCCTATGGAGGACGAAAATGACCTAATTGTTCATCAAATAACACAGACACACCTATTGGATGCACAAGATTGGTTAAAAACCCTAATTGGACAAGAATAAGCCTAGAGAGGACGAAAATGACCTAAATGTTTATACAATGACACAAACGAACTTATTGTATGCAAAACATTGGTTAAAAACCCTAATTGGCCAAGAATAAGCCTAGGGAGGACGAAAATGACCCAATTGTTCATCCAATGACACAAATGAACTTATTGGATGCACAAGATCGGTTAAAAACCATAATTGCATAAGAATAAGCCTAGGGAGGACGAAAACGACCTAATTGTTCATCCAATGACACAAACACACCTATTGGATGCACAAGATTGGTTAAAAACCCTAATTGGACAAGAATAAGCCTAGAGAGGACGAAAATGACCTAAATGTTCATTCAATGACACAAACACACCTATTGGATGCACAAAATTGGTTAAAAACCCTAATTGGACAAGAATAAGCCTAAATAGGGCGAAAATGACCTAAATGTTAATCCAATGACACAAATGAATTTATTGGATGCACAAGATTGGTTAAAAACCCTAATTGGACAAGAATAAGCCTATGGAGGACGAAAATGACCTAATTGTTCATCCAATGACACAAACACACCTATTGGATGCACAAGATTGGTTAAAAACCCTAATTGGACAAGAATAAGCCTAGGGGGACGAAAATGACGTAAATGTTCATCCAATGACACAAACACACATATTGGATGCACAAAATTGTTAAAAACCCTAATTGGACAAGAATAAGCCTATAGAGGACGAAAATGACCTAAATGTTCATTCAATGACACAAACACTCCTATTGGATGCACAAAATTGGTTAAAAACCCTAATTGGACAAGAATAAGCCTAGAGAGGACGAAAATGACCTAAATGTTAATCCAATGACACAAATGAATTTATTGGATGCACAAGATTGGTTAAAATCCCTAATTGGACAAGAATAAGCCTAGGGAGGACGAAAATGACCTAATTGTTCATCCAATGACACAAACACACCTATTGGATACACAAGATTGGTTAAAAACCCTAATTGGACAAGAAAAAGCCTAGGGAGGACGAAAATGACGTAAATGTTAATCCAATGACACAAACACACTTATTGGATGCACAAAATTGGTTAAAAACCCTAATTGGCCAAGAATAAGCCTAGGGAGGATGAAAATGACCTAATTGTTTATCCAATGATACAAATGAACTTATTGGATGCACAAGATTGGTTAAAAAGCCTAATTGCATAAGAATAAGCCTAGGGAGGACGAAAATGACCTAATTGTTCATCCAATGACAAAAACACACCTATTGGAAGCACAAGATTGGTTTAAAACCCTAATTGGACAAGAATAAGCCTAGGGAGGACGAAAATGACCTAAATGTTCAACCAATGACACAAACACACCTATTGGATGCACAAGATTGGTTAAAAACCCTAATTGCACAAGAATAAGCCTAGAGAGGACGAAAATGACCTAAATGTTAATACAATGACACAATTGAACTTGTTGGATGCACAAGATTCGTTAAAAACCATAATTGGCAAAGAATAAGCATAGGGAGGACGAAAATGACCTAATTGTTCATCCAATGACACAAACGAACTTATTGGATGCACAAGATTGGTTAAAAACCCTAATTGAATAAGAATAAGCCTAGGGAGGACGAAAATGACCTAATTGTTCATCAAATAACACAGACACACCTATTGGATGCACAAGATTGGTTAAAAACCCAAATTGGACAAGAATAAGCCTAGAGAGGACGAAAATGACCTAAATGTTTATACAATGACACAAACGAACTTATTGTATGCACAACATTGGTTAAAAACCCTAATTGCCCAAGAATAAGCCTAGGGAGGACGAAAATGACCCAATTGTTCATCCAATGACACAAATGAACTTATTGGATGCACATGATCGGTTAAAAACCATAATTGCATAAGAATAAGCCCAGGGAGGACGAAAACGACCTAATTGTTCATCCAATGACACAAACACACCTATTGGATGCACAAGATTTGTTAAAAACCCTAATTGGACAAGAATAAGCCTAGAGAGGATGAAAATGACCTAAATGTTCATCCAATGACACAAACACACCTATTGGATGCACAAGATTGGTTAAAAACCCTAATTGGCCAAGAATAAGCATAGGGAGGACGAAAACGTCCTAATTGTTTGTCCAATGACACAAATGAACTTATTGGATGCACAAGATTGGTTAAAAACCCTAATTGAATAAGAATAAGCCTAGGGAGGACGAAAATGACCAAATTGTTCATCCAATGACACAAACACACCTATTGGATGCACAAGATTTGTTAAAAACCCTAATTGGACAAGAATAAGCCTACGGAGGACGAAAATGACCTAAATGTTCTTCCAATGACACAAACACTTCTATTGGATAGACAAGATTGGTTAAAATCCCTAATTGGACAACAATAAGCCTAGGGAGGACGTAAATGACCTAATTGTTCATCCAATGACGAAAACTTACCTATTGGATGCACAAGATTGGTTAAAAACCCTAATTGGACAAGAATAAGCCTATGGAGGACGAAAATGACCTAAATGTTCATGCAATGACACAAACACACCTGTTGGATGCACAAGATTGGTTAAAAACCCTAATTGGCCAAGCATAAGCCTAGGGAGGACGAAAATGACCTAATTATTCATCCAATGACACAAATGAACTTATTGGATGCACATGATTGGTTAAAAACCCTAATTGGACAAGAATAAGCCTAGAGAGGATGAAAATGACCAAAATGTTAGTCCAATGACACAAATGAATTTATTGGATGCACAAGATTGGTTAAAAACCCTAATTGGATAAGAATAAGCCTAGGGGGGACGAAAAATGACCTAATTGTTCATCCAATGACACAAACTCACCTATTGGTTGCACAATATTTGTTTAAAACCCTAAATGGACAAGAATAAGCCTAGGGAGGAATAAAATGACATAAATGTTCATCCAATGACACAAACACACCTATTGGATGCACAAGATTGTTTTAAAACCCTAAATGCACAAGAATAAGCCTAGTGAGGACGAAAATGACCTAAATGTTCATCCAATGACACAAACACACCTATTGGATGCACAAGATTGGTTAAAAACCCTAATTAGACAAGAATAAGCCTAGAGAGGACGAAAATGACTTAAATGTTTATAAAATGACAGAAATGAACTTATTGGATGCACAAGATTGGTTAAAAACCCTAATTGGACATGAATAAGCCTAGGGAGGACCAACATGACCTAAATATTCATCCAATGACACAAACACACCTATTGGATGCACAAGAAAGGATAAAAAACCTAATTGGACAAGAATAAGCCTAGAGAGGACGAAAATGACCTAAATGTTAATACAATGACACAAATGAACTTATTGGAGGCACAAGATTGGTTAAAAACCCTAATTGGCCAAGAATAAGCATAGGGATGACGAAAATGACCTAATGGTTCATCCAATGACACAAATGAACTTATTGGATGCACAAGATTGGTTAAAAACCCTAATTGGACAAGAATAAGCCTTGAGAGGACGGAAATGACCTAAATGTTAATCCAATGACACAAATGAACTTATTGGACGCACAAGATTGGTTAAAAACCCTAATTGCATAAGAATTAGCCTAGGCAGGACGAAAATGACCTAATTGTTCATCCAATTATGCAAACACACCTATTGGAAGCACAAGATTGGTTTAAAACCCTAATTG
>JBBPBT010000228.1:989745-1059351 GCA_037974875.1 Cicer bijugum
AGAATAAGCCTAGAGAGAACGAAAATGACCTAAATGTTTATACGATGACACAAACGAACTTACTGTATGCACAACATCGGTTAAAAACCCTAATTGGCCAAGAATAAGCCTAGGGAGGACGAAAATGGCCCAATTGTTCATCCAATGAAACAAATGAATTTATTGGATGCACAAGATCGGTTAAAAACCATAATTGCATAAGAATAAGCCTAGGGAGGACGAAAACGACCTAATTGTTCATCCAATGACACAAACACACCTATTGGATGCACAAGATTGGTTAAAAACCCTAATTCGACAAGAATAAGCCTAGGGAAGACGAAAATGACCTAAATGTTCATTCAATGACACAAACACACATATTGGATGCACAAAATTGGTTAAAAACCATAATTAGACAAGAATAGGCCTAGATAGGACGAAAATGACCTAAATGTTAATCCATTGACACAAATGAATTTATTGGATGCACAAGATTGGTTAAAAACCCTAATTGGGCAAGAATAAGCCTAGGGAGGACGAAAATGACCTAATTGTTCATCCAATGACACAAACACACCTATTGGATGCACAAGGTTGGTTCAAAACCCTAATTGGACAAGAATAAGCCTAGGGAGGACGAAAATGACGTAAACGTTCTTCTAATGACACAAACACACCTATTGGATGCAAAATATTGGTTAAAAACCCTAATTGGCCAAGAATATGCCTAGGGAGGACGAAAATGACCTAATTGTTTATCCAATGACACAAATCAATTTATTGGATGCACAAGATTGGTTAAAAACCCTAATTGCGTAAGAATAAGCCTAGGGAGGACGAAAATGACCTAATTGTTCATCCAATGACACAAACACACCTATTGGAAGCACAAGATTGGTTTAAAACCCTAATTGGACAAGAATAAGCCTAGGGAGGATGATAATGACCTAAATGTTCAACCAATGACACAAACACACCTATTGGATGCACAAGATTGGTTAAAAACCCTAATTGGACAATATTAAGCCTAGAGAGGACGAAAATGACCTAAATGTTAATCCAATGACACAAACACACCTATTGGATGCACAAAATTGGTTAATAACCCTAATTGGACAAGAATAAGCCTAGAGAGGACGAAAATGACCTAAATGTTATTCCAATGACACAAATGAATTTATTGGATACACAAGATTGGTTAAAAACCCTAATTGGACCAGAATAAGCCTAGGGAGGACGAAAATGACCTAATTGTTCATCCAATGACACAGACACACCTATTGGATGCACAAGATTTGTTAAAAACCCTAATTGAACAAGAATAAGCCTAGGGAGTATGAAAATGACATTAATGTTCATCCATTGAAACAAACACACCTATTGGATGCACAAAATTGGTTAAAAACCCTAATTGGACAAGAATAAGCCTAGAGAGGACGAATATGACCTAAATGTTTATTCAATGACACAAGCGAACTTATTGTATGCACAACATTGGTTAAAAACCCTAATTGGCCAAGAATAAGCCTAGGGTGGACGAAAATGACCCAATTGTTAATCAAATGACACAAATGAACTTATTTGTTGCACAAGATCGGTTAAAAACCATAATTGCATAAGAATAAGCCTAGGGTGGACGAAAACGACCTAATTGTTCATCCAATGACACAAACACACCTATTGGATGCACAAGAAAGGATAAAAAACCTAATTGGACAAGAATAAGCCTAGAGAGGATGAAAATGACCTAAATGTTAATACAATGACACAAATGAACTTATTGGAGGCACAAGATTGGTTAAAAACCCTAATTGGCCAAGAATAAGCATAGGGATGACGAAAATGACCTAATGGTTCATCCAATGACACAAATGAACTTATTGGATGCACAAGATTGGTTAAAAACCCTAATTGGACAAGAATAAGCCTTGAGAGGACGGAAATGACCTAAATGTTAATCCAATGACACAAATGAACTTATTGGACGCACAAGATTGGTTAAAAACCCTAATTGCATAAGAATTAGCCTAGGCAGGACGAAAATGACCTAATTGTTCATCCAATTATGCAAACACACCTATTGGAAGCACAAGATTGGTTTAAAACCCTAATTGGACAAGAATAAGCCTAGGGAGGACGAAATGACCTAAATGTTCAACCAATGACACAAACACACCTATTGGATGCACAAGATTGGTTAAAAACCCTAATTGGACAAGAATAAGCCTAGAGAGGACGAAAATGACCTAAATGTTAATACAATGACACAATTGAACTTGTTGGATGCACAAGATTGGTTAAAAACCCTAATTGGCAAAGAATAAGCATAGGGAGGACGAAAATGACCTAATTGTTCAACCAATGACACAAACGAACTTATTGGATGCACAAGATTGGTTAAAAACCCTAATTGAATAAGAATAAGCCTAGGGAGAACGAAAATGACCTAATTGTTCATCAAATAACACAGACACACCTATTGGATACACAAGATTGGTTAAAAACCCTAATTGGACAAGAATAAGCCTAGAGAGGAGGAAAATGACCTAAATGTTTATACAATGACACAAACGAACTTACTATATGCACAACATCGGTTAAAAACCCTAATTGGCCAAGAAAAAAGCCTAGGGAGGACGAAAATGGCCCAATTGTTCGTCCAATGAAACAAATGAATTTATCGGATGCACAAGATCGGTTAAAAACCATAATTGCATAAGAATAAGCCTAGGGAGGACGAAAACGACCTAATTGTTCATCCAATGACACAAACACACCTATTGGATGCACAAGATTGGTTAAAAACCCTAATTCGACAAGAATAAGCCTAGGGAAGACGAAAATGACCTAAATGTTCATTCAATGACACAAACACACATATTGGATGCACAAAATTGGTTAAAAACCATAATTAGACAAGAATAGGCCTAGATAGGACGAAAATGACCTAAATGTTAATCCATTGACACAAATGAATTTATTGGATGCACAAGATTGGTTAAAAACCCTAATTGGGCAAGAATAAGCCTAGGGAGGACGAAAATGACCTAATTGTTCATCCAATGACACAAACACACCTATTGGATGCACAAGGTTGGTTCAAAACCCTAATTGGACAAGAATAAGCCTAGGGAGGACGAAAATGACGTAAACGTTCTTCTAATGACACAAACACACCTATTGGATGCAAAAAATTGGTTAAAAACCCTAATTGGCCAAGAATATGCCTAGGGAGGACGAAAATGACCTAATTGTTTATCCAATGACACAAATCAATTTATTGGATGCACAAGATTGGTTAAAAACCCTAATTGCGTAAGAATAAGCCTAGGGAGGACGAAAATGACCTAATTGTTCATCCAATGACACAAACACACCTATTGGAAGCACAAGATTGGTTTAAAACCCTAATTGGACAAGAATAAGCCTAGGGAGGATGATAATGACCTAAATGTTCAACCAATGACACAAACACACCTATTGGATGCACAAGATTGGTTAAAAACCCTAATTGGACAATATTAAGCCTAGAGAGGACGAAAATGACCTAAATGTTAATCCAATGACACAAACACACCTATTGGATGCACAAAATTGGTTAATAACCCTAATTGGACAAGAATAAGCCTAGAGAGGACGAAAATGACCTAAATGTTATTCCAATGACACAAATGAATTTATTGGATACACAAGATTGGTTAAAAACCCTAATTGGACCAGAATAAGCCTAGGGAGGACGAAAATGACCTAATTGTTCATCCAATGACACAGACACACCTATTGGATGCACAAGATTTGTTAAAAACCCTAATTGAACAAGAATAAGCCTAGGGAGTATGAAAATGACATTAATGTTCATCCATTGAAACAAACACACCTATTGGATGCACAAAATTGGTTAAAAACCCTAATTGGACAAGAATAAGCCTAGAGAGGACGAATATGACCTAAATGTTTATTCAATGACACAAGCGAACTTATTGTATGCACAACGTTGGTTAAAAACCCTAATTGGCCAAGAATAAGCCTAGGGTGGACGAAAATGACCCAATTGTTAATCAAATGACACAAATGAACTTATTTGTTGCACAAGATCGGTTAAAAACCATAATTGCATAAGAATAAGCCTAGGGTGGACGAAAACGACCTAATTGTTCATCCAATGACACAAACACACCTATTGGATGCACAAGATTGGTCAAAAACCCTAATTGGACAAGAATAAGCCTAGAAAGGACGAAAATGACCTAAATGTTCATTCAATGACACAAACACACCTATTGGATGCACAATATTGGTTAAAAACCCTAATTGGACAAGAATAAGCCTAGATAGGACGAAAATGACCTAAATGTTAATCCAATGACACAATTGAATTTATTGGATGCACAAGATTGGTTAAAAACCCTAATTGGACTAGAATAAGCCTAGGGAGGACGAAAATGACCTAAATGTTCAACCAATGACACAAACACACCTATTGGATGCACAAGATTGGTTAAAAACCCTAATTGGACAAGAATAAGCCTAGAGAGGACGAAAATGACCTAAATGTTAATACAATGACACAATTGAACTTGTTGGATGCACAAGATTGGTTAAAAACCCTAATTGGCAAAGAATAAGCATAGGGAGGACGAAAATGACCTAATTGTTCATCCAATGACACAAACGAACTTATTGGATGCACAAGATTGGTTAAAAACCCTAATTGAATAAGAATAAGCCTAGGGAGAACGGAAATGACCTAATTGTTCATCAAATAACACAGACACACCTATTGGATGCACAAGATTCGTTAAAAACCCTAATTGGACAAGAATAAGCCTAGAGAGAACGAAAATGACCTAAATGTTTATACGATGACACAAACGAACTTACTGTATGCACAACATCGGTTAAAAACCCTAATTGGCCAAGAATAAGCCTAGGGAGGACGAAAATGGCCCAATTGTTCATCCAATGAAACAAATGAATTTATTGGATGCACAAGATCGGTTAAAAACCATAATTGCATAAGAATAAGCCTAGGGAGGACGAAAACGACCTAATTGTTCATCCAATGACACAAACACATATATTGGATGCACAAGATTGGTTAAAAACCCTAATTCGACAAGATAAAGCCTAGGGAGGACGAAAATGACCTAAATGTTCATTCAATGACACAAACACACATATTGGATGCACAAAATTGGTTAAAAACCATAATTAGACAAGAATAGGCCTAGATAGGACGAAAATGACCTAAATGTTAATCCATTGACACAGATGAATTTATTGGATGCACAAGATTGGTTAAAAACCCTAATTGGGCAAGAATAAGCCTAGGGAGGACGAAAATGACCTAATTGTTCATCCAATGACACAAACACACCTATTGGATGCACCAGGTTGGTTCAAAACCCTAATTGGACAAGAATTATCCTAGGGAGGATGAAAATGACGTAAACGTTCATCCAATGACACAAACACACCTATTAGATGCACAAAATTGGTTAAAAACCCTAATTGGCCAAGAATATGCCTAGGGAGGACGAAAATGACCTAATTGTTTATCCAATGACACAAATGAATTTACTGGATGCACAAGATTGGTTAAAAACCCTAATTGCGTAAGAATAAGCCTAGGGAGGACGAAAATGACCTAATTGTTCATCCAATGACACAAACACACCTATTGGAAGCACAAGATTGGTTTAAAACCCTAATTGGACAAGAATAAGCCTAGGGAGGATGATAATGACCTAAATGTTCAACCAATGACACAAACACACCTATAGGATGCACAAGATTGGTTAAAAACCCTAATTGGACAATATTAAGCCTAGAGAGGACGAAAATGACCTAAATGTTAATCCAATGAAACAAACACACCTATTGGATGCACAAAATTGGTTAATAACCCTAATTGGACAAGAATAAGCCTAGAGAGGACGAAAATGACCTAAATGTTAATCCAATGACACAAATGAATTTATTGGATGCACAAGATTGGTTTAAAACCCTAATTGGACCAGAATAAGCCTAGGGAGGACGAAAATGACCTAATTGTTCATCCAATGACACAAACACACCTATTGGATGCACAAGATTTGTTAAAAACCCTAATTGGACAAGCATAAGCCTAGGGAGTATGAAAATGACGTAAATGTTCATCCATTGAAACAAACACACCTATTGGATGCACAAAATTGGTTAAAAACCCTAATTGGACAAGAATAAGCCTAGAGAGGACGAAAATGACTTAAATGTTCATTCAATGACACAAACACACCTATTGGATGCACAAAATTGGTTAAAAACCCTAATTGGACAAGAATAAGCCTAGATAGGACGAAAATGACCTAAATGTTAATCCAATGACACAATTGAATTTATAGGATGCACAAGATTGGTTAAAAACCCTAATTGAACAAGAATAAGCCTAGGGAGGACGAAAATGACCTAATTGTTCATCCAATGACACAAACACACCTATTGGATGCACAAGATTAGTTAAAAACCCTAATTGGACAAGAATAAGCCTAGGGAGGACGAAAATGACGTAAATGTTCGTCCATTATCACAAACACACCTATTGGATGCACAAAATTGGTTAAAAACCCTAATTGGACAAGAATAAGCCTAGAGAGGACGAAAATGACCTAAATGTTCATTCAATGACACAAACACACCTATTGGATGCACAAAATTGGTTAAAAACCCTAATTGGACAAGAATAAGCATAGAGAGGACGAAATTGACCTAAATGTTAATCCAATGACACAAATGAATTTATTGGATGCACAAGATTGGTTAAAAACCCTAATTGGACAAGAATAAGCCTATGTGTTGGAAAACTATGACTTCTTTTTGATTAAAAAACAAGAGAATTAAGATCAACTCCATCTAGTTAGACATAATTCCCAATTCAACTATGCACCAATCATACAATTTACACACACAGCGGAAACTTAAAATCACATACAATATTTATTCAAGGAGCATGCAAAACAAGCAATTAAACAATGCTGAAAATTAAAGAGAAGGGATAGGAAAGATTGCACTAAGATTTATCCTGGTTCAGCCGTTGACGCAACGGCCTACATCCAGTCCTGTAATCATAATTATGATTCCAGCCTTTTTCACTATAGAATGAATTCGAGTACTTTTACAGATTTTCCAGTCTTCTACACGACCTGTCAATCTAACTCCCTTCACTTCTATCTTGTCACCCCTTTTATCCTTGTAGTTTATCCCCAAACTCACACAAGATCAAAGTAGACTTCCTCTTGATGATCCCACACCAACAAGGATAGCCACCAGTTTCTAAACTGGATTTGTTACAGCTTCAATTACAGAGAATTGTCTTTGTCACGAACAAAGAAGAATAGTATCATGAAATGTGTTCAATCATTCTAGCACCACACAAAAGATTTGATATGCCAATGAATATTTTTGTGTGTTAGAAAAACTTTTCTTTTAAAATGTTTTCAGAGATATGCAAGATTGAGAGCAAGAGGTTCTGAAGTTGTGAAAAGTTTTTATGCAAGAGTTCTTTTTCGTTTTTGGTTGTTATTGGTTGTTATCCTGTTATGTAAAAATATTTGAGGCACCATATATATATATTCAAGACAAACACCAGGACAATCGATTGCCCAATCGAATTTGTAAGGATACAATCGATTGCTGCATTGAGTGTCGTATGTTCTGAGTTTCTGGAATCTTGAATTATATAGGCTTCACTTGATTGGTCAATCGATTGATCAAGTTACTGAATCAGACCTGATGCTATGAAAACCTTTCAATCGAGTGAGCAATCGAGTTGGCCAAAACTGGGTGCTCACTGTGATATGAAATATTGCATCAATCGATTGATCAATCGAGTATCGTGGTCAAAATGACTCAGATACTGCAGACAATCAAGTTGCCAATCGAGTGAACAATCGAGTGGTCAATCGAGTGGGCACAGACTGAGTGCTCTCTGTAACTTGTATTTGAGTATCAATCGAGTTGTCAGTCTATTGTGCAATCGACTGGACAATCGAATGATCTTGTTACAGACCTCAGTTGTTTAAGACAGTTTATGTGCCATTCGATTGATAACCCATTCAATCGATTGTTCAATCGAGTGTTTACAGTTATAAGTTTCATAACACATGAATGAATGACAAAAACTCATTGGCATGTCTTGTGTGAGACTCTAGTGATTGTTTACTTAACTTGATACCTAGACACTTAATACAACTATACAAGAACTGCATCTTCCTCAAGTGCATCCTCCAATTATGGTTGATTCCTTGAGTTGCAAACTATTGTTCCAAGTGTTGTAGTGTCTTCATGTATGCCTGAAATGTTTCTAGATTCAAAACATTAGATCAAGCAACTATTTAATGTGCACTTGTATGTTTGGTACATAAATCAAAAACTAGATCAGGGAAGCTTATTGCTTACAATCTCCCCCTTTTTGATTTAATGACAAACATACAATTAATATTGAGATTATACAAAAAATCTCCCCCTGAGTTTTGGAATGCATGATGCAAACAATTTAGTGCATGACCAGGGAGTGAAACAAATTTGTGTAACATGTATTAGATTCAGATGAAAATAAAGCACCAGAGCTTAGTATGTATCAGATCATGAATGTGCATTAATCAGGACATGTGTAATGCAATATCAGCAATAATGCAGCAGTACAATATCAGCATAAACAATGCAGCAGTACAATATCAGCATTTTGCACAAAATCAATATTAGATTATCAGAGTTATACCATCAGTATTACATCAGAATGTTAATCCAGCATATACATTAATCCAGCATATACATGATCAGATACAAACCAGCACAGAGTCAAATACAACTTAATCTCAGATATTATAATCTCATATTAATCAAAATAATCTCCCCCTTTTTGTCATTAATACAAAAAGACATACGACAAAAAATACAAGAGGAAATTAATGGGCAACACATGTAAGAACAAGCAAGCCACCAGAAACAATCAAACAGCATCAAAATAAACCTAGACCACTAAAACCTTAGGCTTGATCCTCATTATCACCAGCAGGAGGAGGAGAGACCGCTGTATTACCCTCAGCAGGTGTCTTCTCCCCATGAGAATCAGAACCAATCTCAATGTTCTGGTTTGGTTCAGCAGTTGATTGCCTCCTAATCTCTGCAATGTCTTCGAAAGACATCTTGAGACCCAAGTGCTCCTGGATGTCTGAAACATCCTTCTGAACTGATTCCAAGGCTGTTTGAAGCTTTAGAAGAGAAGCTTCCACCCTCTCACTGTGTTCAGTCTGATGTTGTAGAATCTCCATCAGCTTTGCCATGATCTCAGAAGATCCTTCAGCTGATGTAGGTGCTTGGGCACTTGACTGGGCTTGATCAGCACTTGGTTGTGCATGATCAGCAGTTGTTGGAGTCCTTGTCCAAACATTGTTGATCCTTCTTATCTGCATTTGGTTGCCAATAGATTCACCAAATGTATGAGTGGTTGTGAGTGATTCTTCATTGGCTAGAGACACCTTGAAATGGCTCAGAATCCTCATAACCAATTGGGGGTAGGGCAGGATGTGTTTCCCTTGTGTTGATTCATGCATGTTCAGCAGCACAATCCAAGCCCAACTCATTTTCAGTTCCTTGTACAGTCCCCATAGCAAGACAACGTCTAGCCGCTGTACAACTGCATGATTTCCGGCTCTAGGTACTAACATCCGTGTTAGCACATACATGAGTAGCCTGTGCTCAACCTTCATTTGACCAGCTTGAATGGTTCCTTTTTCAACAAATCCTTCCATCATCAACTCTTGTAAGGCAGCATGTTTGTTGATGGAGTTTTCCCAACCTTCATCTTCAGGAGCGTCCTGTGCGCGTCCATCAATAGTATATCCACAAAACGGCAAACCAGTTAACTTTGAAAACTCTTCAAAGGTCATTGCCATTCTTTTGCCTTTCACTTCTGCAGCAAAACCAGGTTTGGTGAGGATGAAAGTGGAATAGAAGGCTCTTACTAGTTTTGGATAGACATCCAAGGAACAGGTAAGGAGGTTTTCCAAACCATGGAACCTTAATTGGTTTTGAAAGGAAAAACCATTTTGATCAAAATAAGGAAAATCCAGAGTTCTGGCATCTTGGATTTTTCTTTTGGCAAATAAATCTGGGACAGTCTTGCCTTCAGTAGCCTTCTCTTGTGAAGGCTTAGCCTTTTTAGGTGGAGATGAAGGCTTCTTCTTCTTCTTCTTTAGCTCTTTCATTGCGTCTCCCAGCAGTTTTTCAAACGGAGGAACCTTCCTCTTCTTGCTAGCTTCAGGAGTAGTGGCAATACCTTTGCCTTTGTCCTTCGCTTGTACCTTATGAGTAGGGATTGAAACCCTTTTTGCTGGAGGTGAAGGAGGTGGAGGAGGTGATGGTGAGGGAGTTCTTCCACTAGAGGTAGAAGAAAAGGAAGATGAGTTGGATGGTTGAACATTTTTGGAAGAAGGGCCAGCAGAGGTAACAATTGGTTTCCTACCAGTTCGTTTAACTCTAGCCATTGAGTAATGTGAATTTGAGGTTGATTTGATGAAGAACAGATCACAGTTTGATGAAGAAGATGATAGCAGAATGCAGTATTGGATTGAGAAATCGAGTAGTGAAGTCCAGATTTATATAGTACTATTGAAATTCGATTGCCCAATCGACTATCTGCATTTCTGGGTTAAAAATATGACCGTTACACTCATCCAACGGCTATAATTTTCTCAACGGATACCTGTCAATCGATTACCCAATCAATGCTCGGGTTTTGATTTCCAAATGTCCTCTGACTTGTGGTTCACTTATTCCAAACAGTCGCGTGTCCAATCGAGTTTTAACCAAATTCCAGTGCATCACTCGATTACCCAATCGAATATCGAAACAAAAATTTCAGACAACTGGTTCCAGATGCATGAACACTCGATTTGCCATCCGATTGACATGATGAGAACTCCAACAGACAAGCTTCTGAGAAACTAGCAATCGAATGCCCATTCGATTGAAGCAAACATAAAATAAAACAGACATAAACAAAATGAAACTGAGACCCATCCATTCGATGTTGCAATCGAATATGGAATTTGCAGATTGACAAAATAAGGCAGTTTTCATCAATCAGTCGATTTCACAATCGACTATTGAGTGAATTAATGCCAATTTGGCCACAGGACACTCGATTGTACAGTCGAATTGGGTATAAGGATCAGATTTCATTGGGATCAATGATGCCCAGTTTCATTCTTATAAAGAAGAAACTGTCCTTAGGCAAGGCCTTGGTGAAAATGTCAGCCAACTGCTCAGTTGTATTGACATATTCCAACTTAATCTTGCCCTGTTGATATTGATCTCGAATGAAGTGATGCCTTATTTCAATGTGCTTGGTTCTAGAATGCATGACAAGATTCTTAGTAATGTTAATAGCACTAGTATTATCACACAAAATAGACACAGTCCCTAGGTCCACCCCAAAATCAGAGAGGTGTTGCTGCATCCAAAGAATTTGAGCGCAACAACTACCAGCAGCCACATACTCAGCTTCAGCAGTTGAGAGTGCTACACTATTTTGTTTCTTGCTATGCCAAGAAACAAGAGAGTTACCTAGAAGTTGGCAAGTACCTGAGGTACTTTTCCTGTCTAATTTGCATCCAGCAAAGTCAGAATCAGAGTAACCAACTAGAGTGCAAGTGGATCCCTTAGGATACCATAAACCAAGATCTTTGGTTCCCAAGAGATATCTGAAGATTCTCTTGATAGCACTGAGGTGAGATTCCTTAGGATTGGCCTGGTATCTAGCACACATACACACACTAAACATGATGTCCGGTCTGCTAGTGGTTAGGTAGAGAAGAGATCCTATTAGGCTTCTAAACACTGTCACATCTACAGCTTTACCCGATTCATCCTTATCTATGTAGCAGGATTGACTCATAGGCGTGTCAATGGATTTAAATTTTTCAAAATTAAATTTCTTTAAAAGATCACAGCAATATTTTGATTGACTAAGGAAAATTCCATTTTTGCTTTGTTTGATTTGAAATCCCAGGAAGTAAGTCAATTCTCCCATCATGGACATTTCAAATCTGCCTTTCATAGTATTTTCAAAATCTTTACAAAGCTTATCATTTGTTGATCCAAATATTATGTCATCAACATAAATTTGTACCAACAAAATGTCTTTTCCTTGTCTTTTGATAAAAAGTGTTTTATCTACATTTCCCCTTGAAAAATTTTCTTGTAAAAGGAAATTGCTCAGCTTATCATACCAAGCTCTTGGAGCTTGTTTCAAGCCATAGAGGGCTTTTGTAAGTTTAAACACATGATTTGGAAGCTTAGGATCTTCAAAACCAGGAGTTTGACTTACAAAGACTTCCTCCTTAATATCTCCATTTAAAAAAGCACTTTTAACATCCATTTGAAATAATTTGAAATCCATTACACAAGCATATGCCAATAAAATCCTGATAGCTTCTAGTCTGGCTACTGGGGCATAAGTCTCATCATAGTCTATACCTTCTTCTTGGTTGTAACCTTTGGCCACTAACCTAGCCTTGTTCCTGGTAATCACACCATTCTCATCCATTTTGTTTCTGAAAACCCACCTAGTTCCTATGACATGTTTACCCTCTGGTCTAGGAACAAGAGTCCACACTTGGTTTCTCTCAAACTGATTTAGCTCTTCTTGCATGGCTACTATCCAGTTAGGGTCCATAAGAGCTTCCTTAATGTTTTTGGGTTCTACTTGTGAAACAAAAGCTGTAAGGTTGCAAAACTCTCTAAGGGATTTTCTGGTTGAAACACCTTTTGAAATCTCTCCAATAATGTTATCTATGGGATGGTTTTTGGCAAACTTCCACTCTTTGGGTAGGTCAACTTCCCTAATAGGTTCCACACATTCAAGGTTGGTTGGAGGTTCAAGCTCACTGGTTTCTATGGATTCAGAATCTACAACATCATCCAACGACTTATCAACTATAGAAAGAGTGCTGTTCAAGTTTTCATCAAATTTGACATGTACAGACTCCTCTATAGTTTTGGTCCTTTTATTGTAGATTCTATAGGCCTTACTAACTTGGGAATACCCTAGAAAGATACCCTCATCTGCCTTAGAATCAAATTTACCTAAAGGTCCCTTGCCATTGTTTAACACAAAGCACTTACACCCAAAAATCCTAAAGTAGGAGATGTTAGGCTTTCTCCCTTTGTATAACTCATAGGGAGTCTTTCTAAGAAAAGGTCTAATGAGAACCCTATTCACTACATGAGCTGCAGTGTTAATGGCATCAACCCAAAAGTACTTGGGAAGATTAGAATCTTTGAGCATTGTCCTAGCAAGCTCTTCTAAGGATCTATTCTTCCTTTCTACTACTCCATTCTGCTGTGGAGTTCTAGGGGCTGAGAAGATATGTTTGATACCATGATTTTCACAGAAGGTTTGAAAAGCATCATTTTGGAATTCACCTCCATGATCACTTTTTATGGATATGATTTTTGCATTATTCTCATTTTGAGTCAAAGCAGCAAATTTTTTGAAAGTTGAGAATGCCTCACTCTTGTGACTTAGAAAATATGTCCATGTGAACCTTGTGTAATCATCTACCAAAACATAGCCATATAGGTTTCCTCCAAAACTTCTAACCTGAGATGGACCAAAGAGGTCCATATGCACCAACTCTAAAACCTTCTTGGTTTGAACCAAGTTTATATGGGGGAAAGAGGATTTGACTAGCTTACTCCTCTCGCAGGAGTCACATAGTCTGTCCTTAGAAAACTTCCTATTTGGGAGACCTAGGACTAGCTGCTTGCTGACAAGCCTGTTCAAGTGGTCCATATGAATATGAGCCACTCGTTTGTGCCACAACCAGCTCTCATCAGCACTAGACAACAAGCAACAGAAATCATTTGCAGGTAACGAATCAAAATCTATCATGTAAATATTATTAATTCTTCTACCTGTCAGTTTCATACCTTCAACTTCCTTATGCTCAAGCGTGCAGGATATGGAAGTAAAGTTTACCTTAAACCCTTTGTCACACAGCTGACTAATGCTTAGTAAGTTGTGTTTCAGGCCTTCAACAAATAAAACATCCTTAATAATAGCAGTTGAGTTATTTCCTATATCTCCAATGCCAAGGATCTTTCCTTTGTTGTTGTCTCTGTATTTGACAAAGCCACCACTTTTTAAGTTCAGAGACAAGAATTTGGACTTGTCTCCAGTCATATGCCTGGAGCATCCACTGTCCAGATACCAAGACTGATTTCTGGATGCCAAGCATATCTGCATAAAATAATCAGGTTTTGGATTTAGGTACCCAATTCAAATTGGGTCCTGGGGGGTTAGTTTCAAATGATGATTCCATAACTTTCCAGATTTGTTTCCATCCTCTGTTGGCACGTTTTTTCAGTTTGCAATTGAACACTTTATGTCCTTTTTTGCAGCAAAAGTGACATACAACAGCAGGGGATGGCTTTTGATTTGGTCTAGTAAAGTTGTCATACATTTGTTTAGATTGAACAAATTTCTGATGCCTTTTCATATGCATGTTTTGTTTATAACCAAGTCCAGTTTTAACATCTAGATTTCTCTGATTTCTAAGAAGTCTTTCTAAATTGTTTTTACCACTGTTGAACTTAGCTACATCACATTTCAGTTCATGAGTTTCTCTTTTCAGTTTTTCATTTATATCTATAAGAGACTCAAGTTTCAAATTAACTTTATCAAATTGCATGCATTTTTCTTCTAGCTGTTTCTTAGTACTAATCAGTTGTTTAAGTACACTAACATGTTCATAATGCAGTTCATTAAAGGCATCATGAAGTTCATCATAAGATGGATTAGATGTAGTACTTACCTCACTGTCAGATTCTGAATCAGTATTAGCCATGAGACACAAGTTAGCTTCTTCATTTTCTGATTCTTCAAATGAATCTTCATCATTGTCATTCCAGGCAATGTATGCTTTCCTGTTTGAAGGTTGCTGATCTTTGCCCTTAGTCTTAGTAGGCTTGTTTCTGTTTTGCAGCTTGTAACACTCAGATCTGATGTGGCCTGTTTTCCCACATTCATAGCAGGTTATAACTTTGCTATCACTGGTATCACCCTTGCTGGAGCCTTTTGTTTTGGAATTATGTGGTTTCCTTGACTGGCTTCCTTTCTTTTTCAGAAACTTCTTAAATTTTCTGACCAACATACCTATCTCAGGTTCTTCACTTGATTCACTTTCTGAGCTTTCTGAATCTTGTTCAGTTTTTGCTTTTTGAGTTTGAGCTTTCAGTGCAATTCCTTTGCTTTTTCTGTTTGATTGCTCTGTCTCATTTAATCTATGTAGTTCCATCTCATGTTCACGAAGCTTTCCGAACAGTGTTGCTATAGTCATGTTGGCAAGATCTTTAGACTCAGAATGGCAGTTATTTTGGGTTGCCATTCTCTTGACAAACACCTCATGATTTTTCCTATCTGCTGTTCATTATCCACAATTTTTCCCAAGGCATGTAGATTGTTGATAATGTGGGTGAATCTGGTTTGTAGATCATTTATAGATTCATCTTTCTTCATGCAGAAAAGTTCATACTCGTGCATAAGTGTATTTGTTCTTGCCCGTTTGACATCTGTAGTACCTTCATGTGTTTCTTGCAAAGTGTCCCACATTTCCTTTGCAGTCTTGCAATTTGACACTCTGAAGAATTCTTCTACACTTAAGGTTGATGTTATGATATTCTTTGCTTTAGCATTGTAACCAACTTTCTTTTTGTCATCATCAGACCAGTCAGCTCTTGGTTTGATAACGCATGATGATCCATCAATACCTGCAATTTTAGGAATGTAAGGACCATTTTCCACTGCATCTATAATGTCCAGCCCACATGCTTCCAGAAAGATAAGCATTCTTTCTTTCCAGTACATGTATGTTGTACCATTAAAGGCAGGGGGTCTGGTTAGAGATGCTCCTTCTCCTAGGAAATCCAAAGAAGTCATTTTCTTTTATGAGTTTTTCTCTAAAAAAGTTAGGCTCTTGATGCCAATTGTTGGAAAACTATGACTTCTTTTTGATTAAAAAACAAGAGAATTAAGATCAACTCCAACTAGTTAGACATAATTCCCAATTCAATTATGCACCAATCATACAATTTACACACACAGCGGAAACTTAAAATCACATACAAGATTTATTCAAGGAGCATGCAAAACAAGCAATTAAACAATGCTAAAAATTAAAGAGAAGGGATAGGAAAGATTGCACCAAGATTTATCCTGGTTCAGCCGTTGATCCAATGGCCTACATTCAGTCCTGTAATCATAATCATGATTCCAGCCTTTTTCACTATAAAATGAATTCGAGTACTTTTATAGATTTTCCAGTCTTCTACACGACCTATCAATCTAACTCCCTTCACTTCTATCTTGTCACCCCTTTGATCCTTGTAGTTTATCCCCAAACTCACACAAGATCAAAGTAGACTTCCTCTTGATGATCCCACACCAACAAGGATAGCCACCAGTTTCTAAACTGGATTTGTTACAGCTTCAATTACAGAGAATTGTCTTTGTCACGAACAAAGAAGAATAGTATCAAGAAATGTGTTCAATCACTCTAGCACCACACAAAAGATTTGATATGCCAATGAATATTTTTGTGTGTTAGAAAAACTTTTCTTTCAAAATGTTTTCAGAGATATGCAAGATTGAGAGCAAGAGGTTCTGAAGTTGTGAAAAGTTTTTATGCAAGAGTTCTTTTTCGTTTTTGGTTGTTATTGGTTCTTATCCTGTTATGTAAAAATATTTGAGGCACCATATATATATATTCAAGACAAACACCAGGACAATCGATTGCCCAATCGAATTTGTAAGGATACAATCGATTGCTGCATCGAGTGTCGTATGTTCTGAGTTTCTGGAATCTTGAATTATATAGGCTTCACTTGATTGGTCAATCGATTGATCAAGTTACTGAATCAGACCTGATGCTATGAAAACCTTTCAATCGAGTGAGCAATCGAGTTGGCCAAAACTGGGTGCTCACTATGATATGAAATATTGCATCAATCGATTGATCATTCGAGTATCGTGGTCAAAATGACTCAGATACTGCAGACAATCAAGTTGCCAATCGAGTGAACAATCGAGGGTCAATCGAGTGGGCACAGACTGAGTGCTCTCTGTAACTTGAATTTGAGCATCAATCGAGTTGTCAGTCTATTGTGCAATCGACTGGACAATCGATTGATCTTGTTACAAACCTCAGTTGTTTAAGACAGTTTATGTGCCATTCGATTGATAACCCATTCAATCGATTGTTCAATCGAGTGTTTACAGTTATAAGTTTCATAACACATGAATGAATGACAAAAACTCATTGGCATGTCTTGTGTGAGACTCTAGTGATTGTTTACTTAACTTGATACCTAGACACTTAATACAACTATACAAGAACTGCATCTTCCTCAAGTGCATCCTCCAACTATGGTTGATTCCTTGAGTTGCAAACTATTGTTCCAAGTGTTGTAGTGTCTTCATGTATGCCTGAAATGTTTCTTGATTCAAAACATTAGATCAAGCAACTATTTAATGTGCACTTGTATGTTTGGTACATAAATCAAAAACTAGATCAAGGAAGCTTATTGCTTACACTATGGAGGACAAAAATGACCTAATTGTTCATCCAATGAAACAAACACACCTATTGGATGCACTAGATTGGTTAAAAACCCTAATTGGACAAGAATAAGCCTAAGGAGGACGAAAATGACGTAAATGTACATCCAATGACACAAACACACCTATTGGATGCACAAAATTGGTTAAAAACCCTAATTGGCCAAGAATAAGCCTAGGGAGGACGAAAATGACCTAATTGTTTATCCAATGACACAAATGAACTTATTGGATGCACAAGATTGGTTAAAAACCCTAATTGCATAAGAATAAGCCTAGGGAGGACGAAAATGACCTAATTGGTCATCCAATGACACAAACACACCTATTGGAAGCACAAGATTGGTTTAAAACCCTAATTGGACAAGAATAAGCCTATGGAGGACGAAAATGACCTAAATGTTCAACCAATGACACAAACACACCTATTGGATGCACAAGATTGGTTAAAAACCATAATTGGACAAGAATAAGCCTAGAGAGGACGAAAATGACCTAAATGTTAATACAATGACACAAATGAACTTGTTGGACGCACAAGATTGGTTAAAAACCCTAATTGGCCAAGAATAAGCATAGGGAGGACGAAAATGACGTAATTGTTCATGCAATAACACAAACGAACTTATTGGATGCACAAGATTGGTTAAAAACCCTAATTGAATAAGAATAAGCCTATGGAGGACGAAAATGACCTAATTGTTCATCAAATAACACAGACACACCTATTGGATGCACAAGATTGGTTAAAAACCCTAATTGGACAAGAATAAGCCTAGAGAGGACGAAAATGACCTAAATGTTTATACAATGACACAAACGAACTTATTGTATGCACAACATTGGTTAAAAACCCTAATTGGCCAAGAATAAGCCTAGGGAGGACGAAAATGACCCAATTGTTCATCCAATGACACAAATGAACTTATTGGATGCACAAGATCGGTTAAAAACCATAATTGCATAAGAATAAGCCTAGGGAGGACGAAAACGACCTAATTGTTCATCCAATTACACAAACACACCTATTGGATGCACAAGATTGGTTAAAAACCCTAATTGGACAAGAATAAGCCTAGAGAGGACGAAAATGACCTAAATGTTCATTCAATGACACAAACACACCTATTGGATGCACAAAATTGGTTAAAAACCCTAATTGGACAAGAATAAGCCTAGATAGGACGAAAATGACCTAAATGTTAATCCAATGACACAAATGAATTTATTGGATGCACAAGATTGGTTAAAAACCCTAATTGGACAAGAATAAGCCTAGGGAGGACGAAAATGACCTAATTGTTCATCCAATGACACAAACACACCTATCGGATGCACAAGATTGGTTCAAAACCCTAATTGGACAAGAATAAGCCTAGGGAGGACGAAAATGACGTAAATATTCATCCAATGACACAAACACACCTATTGGATGCACAAAATTGGTTAAAAACCCTAATTGGCCAAGAATAAGCCTAGGGAGGACGAAAATGACCTAATTGTTTATCCAATGACACAAATGAACTTATTGGATGCACAAGATTGGTTAAAAACCCTAATTGCATAAGAATAAGCCTAGGGAGGACGAAAATGACCTAATTGTTCATCCAATGACACAAACACACCTATTGGAAGCACAAGATTGGTTTAAAACCCTAATTGGACAAGAATAAGCCTAGGGAGGACGAAAATGACCTAAATGTTCAACCAATGACACAAACACACCTATTGGATGCACAAGATTGGTTAAAAACCCTAATTGGACAAGAATAAGCCTAGGGAGGACGAAAATGACCTAAATGTTCATCCAATGACACAAACACACCTATTGGATGCACAAGATTGGTTAAAAACCCTAATTGGAGAAGAATAACCCAAGGGAGGACGAAAATGACCTAAATGTTCATCCAATGACACAAACACACCTATTGGATGCACAAGATTGGTTAAAAACCCTAATTGGAGAAGAATAACCCAAGGGAGGACGAAAATGACCTAAATGTTCATCCAATGACACAAACACACCTATTGGATGCACAAGATTGGTTAAAAACCCTAATTGGACAAGATGAAGTGTAGGGAGGACGAAAATGACCTAAATGTTCATCCAATGACACAAACACACCTATTGGATGCACAAGATTGGTTAAAAACCCTAATTGGACAAGATGAAGTGTAGGGAGGACGAAAATGACCTAAATGTTCATCCAATGACACAATCACACATATTGGTTGCACAAGATTGGTTAAAAACCCTAATTGGAGAAGAGTAACCCTAAGGAGGAAGAAAATGACGTGAATGTTCATCAAATGATGAAAACACACCTATTGGATGCACAAGATTGGTTAAAAACCCTAATTGGACAAGATGAAGTGTAGGGAGGACGAAAATGACCTAAATGTTCATCCAATGACACAAACACACCTATTGGATGCACAAGATTGGTTAAAAACCCTAATTGGACAAGATGAAGTGTAGGGAGGACGAAAATGACCTAAATGTTCATCCAATGACACAAACACACCTATTGGATGCACAAGATTGGTTAAAAACCCTAATTGGACAAGATGAAGTGTAGGGAGGACGAAAATGACCTAAATGTTCATCCAATGATGCAAACAGACCTATTGCATGCACAAGATTGGTAAAAAACCCTAATTGGACAAGATGAAGTGTAGGGAGGACGAAAATGACCTAAATGTTCATCCAATGACACAAACACACCTATTGGATGCACAAGATTGGTTAAAAACCCTAATTGGACAAGATGAAGTGTAGGGAGGACGAAAATGACCTAAATGTTCATCCAATGACACAAACACACCTATTGGATGCACAAGATTGGTTAAAAACCCTAATTGGAGAAGAATAACCCTAGGGAGGACGAAAATGACCTAAATGTTCATCCAATGACACAAACACACCTAGTGGATGCACAAGATTGGTTAAAAACCCTAATTGGACAAGATTAAGTGTAGGGAGGACGAAAATGACCTAAATGTTCATCCAATGACACAAACACACCTATTGGATGCACAAGATTGGTTAAAAACCCTAATTGGAGAAGAATAACCCTAGGGAGGACGAAAATGACCTAAATGTTCATCCAATGACACAAACACACCTATTGGATGCACAAGATTGGTTAAAAACCCTAACTGGACAAGATTAAGTTTAGGGAGGACGAAAATGACCTAAATGTTCCTCCAATGACACAAACACACCTATTGGATGCACAAGATTGGTTAAAAACCCTAATTGGACAAGATTAAGTGTAGGGAGGACGAAAATGACCTAAATGTTCATCCAATGACACAAACACACCTATTGGATGCACAAGATTGGTTAAAAACCCTAATTGGAGAAGAATAACCCTAGGGAGGACGAAAATGAACTAAATGATCATCCAATGACACAAACACACCTATTGGATGCACAAGATTGGTTAAAAACCCTAATTGGACAAGATTAAGTGTAGGGAGGACGAAAATGACCTAAATGTTCATCCAATGACACAAACACACCTATTGGATGCACAAGATTGGTTAAAAACCCTAATTGGAGAAGAATAACCCTAGGGAGGACGAAAATAACCTAAATGTTCATCCAATAAAACAAACACACCTTTTGGATGCACAAGATTGGTTAAAAACCCAAATTGGACAAGACTAACCCTAGGGAGGACGAAAATTACCTAAATGTTCATCCAATGACATAAACACACCTATTGGATGCACAAGATTGGTTAAAAACCCTAATTGGACAAGATTAAGTGTAGGGAGGACGAAAATGACCTAAATGTTCATCCAATGACACAAACACACCTATTGGATGCACAAGATTGGTTAAAAACCCTAATTGGAGAAGAATAACCCTACGGAGGACGAAAATGACCTAAATGTTCGTCCAATGACACAAACACACCTATTGGATGCACAAGATTGGTTAAAAACCCTAATTGGACAAGAATAAGTTTAGGGAGGACGAAAATGACCTAAATGTTCATCCAATGACACAAACACACCTATTGGATGCACAAGATTGGTTAAAAACCCTAATTGGACAAGATTAAGTTTAGGGAGGACGAAAATGACCTAAATGTTCATCCAATGACACAAACACACCTATTGGATGCACAAGTTTGGTTAAAAACCCTAATTGGACAAGATTAAGTTTAGGGAGGACGAAAATGACCTAAATGTTCATCCAATGACACAAACACACCTATTGGATGCACAAGATTGGTTAAAAACCCTAATTGGACAAGATTAAGTGTAGGGAGGACGAAAATGACCTAAATGTTCATCCAATGACACAAACACACCTATTGGATGCACAAGATTGGTTAAAAATCCTAATTAGAGAAGAATAACCCTAGGGTGGAGGAAAATGACCTAAATGTTCATCCAATGACACAAACACACCTATTGGATGCACAAGATTGGTTAAAAACCCTAATTGGACAAGATTAAGTGTAGGGAGGACGAAAATGACCTAAATGTTCATCCAATGACACAAACACACCTATTGGATGCACAAGATTGGTTAAAAACCCTAATTGGAGAAGAATAACCCTAGGGAGGACGAAAATGACTTAAATGTTCATCCAATGACACAAACACACCTATTGGATGCACAAGATTGGTTAAAATCCCTAATTGGACAAGATTAAGTGTAGGGAGGACGAAAATGACCTAAATGTTCATCCAATGACACAAACACACCTATTGGATGCACAAGGTTGGTTAAAAACCCAAATTGGACAAGAATAACCCTAGGGAGGACGAAAATGACCTAAATGTTCATCCAATGACACAAACACACCTATTGGATGCACAAGATTGGTTAAAAACCCTAATTGGACAAGAATAAGCCTAGGGAGGACGAAAATGACGTAAATGTTCATCCAATGACACAAACACACCTATTGGATGCACAAAATTGGTTAAAAACCCTAATTGGCCAAGAATAAGCCTAGGGAGGACGAAAATGACCTAATTGTTTATCCAATGACACAAATGAACTTATTGGATGCACAAGATTGGTTAAAAACCCTAATTGCATAAGAATAAGCCTAGGGAGGACGAAAATGACCTAATTGTTCATCCAATGACACAAACACACCTATTGGAAGCACAAGATTGGTTAAAAACCCTAATTGGACATGAATAAGCCTAGGGAGGACGAAAACGACCTAATTGTTCATCCAATGCCACAAACACACCTATTGGATGCACAAAATTGTTAAAAACCCTAATTGGACAAGAATAAGCCTAGAGAGGACGAAAATGACCTAAATGTTCATTCAATGACACAAACACACCTATTGGATGCACAAAATTGGTTAAAAACCCTAATTGGACAAGAATAAGCCTAGAGAGGACGAAAATGACCTAAATGTTAATCCAATGACACAAATGTATTTATTTGATGCTCAAGATTGGTTAAAAACCCTAATTGGACAAGAATAAGCCTAGGGAGGACGAAAATGACCTAATTGTTCATCCAATGACACAAACACACCTATTGGATGCACAAGATTGGTTAAAAACCCTAATTGGACAAGAATAAGCCTTGGGAGGACGAAAATGACGTAAATGTTCATCCAATGACACAAACACACCTATTGGATGCACAAAATTGGTTAAAAACCCTAATTGGCCAAGAATAAGCCTAGGGAGGACGAAAATGACCTAATTGTTTATCCAATGACACAAATGAACTTATTGGATGCACAAGATTGGTTAAAAACCCTAATTGCATAAGAATAAGCCTAGGGAGGACGAAAATGACCTAATTGGTCATCCAATGACACAAACACACCTATTGGAAGCACAAGATTGGTTTAAAACCCTAATTGGACAAGAATAAGCCTATGGAGGACGAAAATGACCTAAATGTTCAACCAATGACACAAACACACCTATTGGATGCACAAGATTGGTTAAAAACCATAATTGGACAAGAATAAGCCTAGAGAGGACGAAAATGACCTAAATGTTAATACAATGACACAAATGAACTTGTTGGACGCACAAGATTGGTTAAAAACCCTAATTGGCCAAGAATAAGCATAGGGAGGACGAAAATGACGTAATTGTTCATGCAATAACACAAACGAACTTATTGGATGCACAAGATTGGTTAAAAACCCTAATTGAATAAGAATAAGCCTATGGAGGACGAAAATGACCTAATTGTTCATCAAATAACACAGACACACCTATTGGATGCACAAGATTGGTTAAAAACCCTAATTGGACAAGAATAACCCTAGAGAGGACGAAAATGACCTAAATGATTTTACAATGACACAAACGAACTTATTGTATGCACAACATTGGTTAAAAACCCTAATTGGCCAAGAATAAGCCTAGGGAGGACGAAAATGACCCAATTGTTCATCCAATGACACAAATGAACTTATTGGATGCACAAGATCGGTTAAAAACCATAATTGCATAAGAATAAGCCTTGGGAGGACGAAAATGACCTAAATGTTCATTCAATGACACAAACACACTTATTGGATGCACAAAATTGGTTAAAAACCATAATTGGACAAGAATAAGCCTAGATAGGACGAAAATGACCTAAATGTTAATCCAATGACACAAACACACCTATTGGAAGCACAAGATTTGTTTAAAACCCTAATTGGACAAGAATAAGCCTATGGAGGACGAAAATGACCTAAATGTTCATCCAATGACACAAACCCACCTATTGGATGCACAAGATTGGTTAAAAACCCTAATTGGACAAGAATAAGCCTAGAGAGGACGAAAATGACCTAAATGTTCATTCAATGACACAAACACACCAATTGTTTGCACAAGATTGGTTAAAAACCATAATTGGACAAGAATAAGCATAGAGAGGACGAAATTGACCTAAATCTTAATCCAATGACACAAATGAATTTATTGGATGTACAAGATTGGTTAAAAACCCTAATTGGACAAGAATAAGCCTATGGAGGACGAAAATGACCTAATTGTACATCCAATGACACAAACACACCTATTGGATGCACTAGATTGGTTAAAAACCCTAATTGGACAAGAATAAGCCTAGGGAGGACGAAAATGACCTAAATGTACATCCAATGACACAAACACACCTATTGAATGCACAAGATTGGTTAAAAACCCTAATTGGACAAGAATAAGCCTAGGGAGGACGAAAATGACCTAATTGTTTATCCAATGACACAAACGAACTTATTGGATGCAGAAGATTGGTTAAAAACACTAATTGCATAAGAATAAGCCTAGGGAGGACGAAAATGACCTAATTGTTCATCCAATGACACAAACACACCTATTGGAAGCACAAGATTGGTTTAAAACCCTAATTGGACAAGATTAAGCCTATGGAGGACGAAAATGACCTAATTGTTTATCCAATGACACAAATGAACTTATTGGATGCACAAGATTGGTTAAAAACCCTAATTGCATAAGAATAAGCCTAGGGAGGACGAAAATGACCTAATTGTTCATCCAATGACACAAACACACCTATTGGAAGCACAAGATTGGTTTAAAACCCTAATTGGACAAGAATAAGCCTAGGGAGGACGAAAATGACCTAAATGTTCAACCAATGACACAAACACACCTATTGGATGCACAAGATTGGTTAAAAACCCTAATTGGACAAGAATAAGCCTAGAGAGGACGAAAATGACCTAAATGTTAATACAATGACACAAATGAACTTGTTGGATGCACAAGATTGGTTAAAAACCCTAATTGGCCAAGAATAAGCATAGGTTGGACGAAAATGACCTAATTGTTCATCCAATGACACAAACGAACTTATTGGATGCACAAGATTGTTTAAAAACCCTAATTGAATAAGAATAAGCCTATGGAGGACGAAAATGACCTAATTGTTCATCAAATAACACAGACACACCTATTGGATGCACAAGATTGGTTAAAAACCCTAATTGGACAAGAATAAGCCTAGAGAGGACGAAAATGACCTAAATGTTTATACAATGACACAAACGAACTTATTGTATGCACAACATTGGTTAAAAACCCTAATTGGCCAAGAATAAGCCTAGGGAGGACGAAAATGACCCAATTGTTCATCCAATGACACAAATGAACTTATTGGATGCACAAGATCGGTTAAAAACCATAATTGCATAAGAATAAGCCTAGGGAGGACGAAAACGACCTAATTGTTCATCCAATGACACAAACACACCTATTGGATGCACAAGATTGGTTAAAAACCCTAATTGGACAAGAATAAGCCTAGGGAGGACGAAAATGACCTAAATGTTCATTCAATGACACAAACACACCTATTGGATGCACAAAATTGGTTAAAAACCCTAATTGGACAAGAATAAGCCTAGATAGGACGAAAATGACCTAAATGTTAATCCAATGACACAAATGAATTTATTGGATGCACAAGATTGGTTAAAAACCCTAATTGGACAAGAATAAGCCTAGGGAGGACGAAAATGACCTAATTGTTCATCCAATGACACAAACACACCTATCGGATGCACAAGATTGGTTCAAAACCCTAATTGGACAAGAATAAGCCTAGGGAGGACGAAAATGACGTAAATATTCATCCAATGACACAAACACACCTATTGGATGCACAAAATTGGTTAAAAACCCTAATTGGCCAAGAATAAGCCTAGGGAGGACGAAAATGACCTAATTGTTTATCCAATGACACAAATGAACTTATTGGATGCACAAGATTGGTTAAAAACCCTAATTGCATAAGAATAAGCCTAGGGAGGACGAAAATGACCTAATTGTTCATCCAATGACACAAACACACCTATTGGAAGCACAAGATTGGTTAAAAACCCTAATTGGACATGAATAAGCCTAGGGAGGACGAAAACGACCTAATTGTTCATCCAATGACACAAACACACCTATTGAGTGCACAAGATTGGTTAAAAACCCTAATTGGACAAGAATAAGCCTAGGGAGGACGAAAATGACCTAAATGTTCATTCAATGACACAAACACACCTATTGGATTCACAAAATTGGTTAAAAACCATAATTGGACAAGAATAAGCTAGAGAGGACGAAAATGACCTAAATGTTAATCCAATGACACAAATGAATTTATTGACTGCACAAGATTGGTTAAAAACCCTAATTCAATAAGAATAAGCCTATGGAGGACGAAAATGACCTAATTGTTCATCCAATGACACACACACCTATTGGATGCACAAGATTAGTTAAAAACCCTAATTGGACAAGAATAAGTGTAGGTAGGACGAAAATGACGTAAATGTTCATCCATTGACACAAACACACCTATTGGAGGCACAAAATTGGTTAAAAACCCTAATTGGACAAGAATAAGCCTAGAGAGGACGAAAATGACCTAAATGTTCATTCAATGACACAAATGAACTTATTGGATGCACAAGATTGGTTAAAAACCCTAATTGCATAAGAATAAGCCTAGGGAGGACGAAAATAACCTAATTGTTAATCCAATGACACAAACACACCTATTGGAAGCACAAGATTGGTTTAAAACCCTAATTGGACAAGAATAAGCTTAGGAATACGAAAATGACCTAAATGTTTAACCAATGACACAAACACACATATTGGATGCACAAGATTGGTTAAAAACCATAATTGGACAAGAATAAGCCTGGAGAGGACGAAAATGACCTAAATGTTAATACAATGACACAAATGAACTAGTTGGATGCACAAGATTGGTTAAAAACCCTAATTGGCCAAGAATAAGCATAGGGAGGACGACAATGACCTAATTGTTCATCCAATAACACAAACGAACTTATTGGATGCACAAGATTGGTTAAAAGCCCTAATTGGAAAAGAATAAGCCTAGGGAGAACGAAAATGACCTAAATGTTCATTCATGACACAAACACTCCTATTGGATGCACAAAATTGGTTAAAAACCCTAATTGGACAAGAATAAGCCAAGGAAGGACGAAAATGACCTAAATGTTCATTCAATGACACAAACACACCTATTGAATGCACAAAATTGGCTAGAAACCCTAATTGGACAAGAATAAGCCTAGATAGGACGAAAATGACCTAAATGTTAATCCAATGACACAAATGAATTTATTGGATGCACAAGATTGGTTAAAAACCCTAATTGGAAAAGAATAAGCCTAGGGAGGACGAAAATGACCTAAATGTTCATTCAATGACACAAACACTACTATTGGATGCACAAAATTGGTTAAAAACCCTAATTGGACAAGAATAAGCCTAGGAAGGACGAAAATGACCTAAATGTTCATTCAATGACACAAACACTCCTATTGGATGCACAAAATTGGTTAAAAACCCTAATTGGACAAGAATAAGCCTAGGAAGGACGAAAATGACCTAAATGTTCATTCAATGACACAAACACACCTATTGAATGCACAAAATTGGCTAGAAACCCTAATTGGACAAGAATAAGCCTAGATAGGACGAAAATGACCTAAATGTTAATCCAATGACACAAATGAATTTATTGGATGCACAAGATTGGTTAAAAACCCTAATTGGACAAGAATAAGCCTAGGGAGGACGAAAATGACCTAATTGTTCATCCAATGACACAAACACACCTATTGGATGCACAAGATTGGTTAAAAACCCTAATTGGACAAGAATAAGCCAAGGCAGGACGAAAATGACGTAAATGTTCATCCAATGACACAAACGCACGTATTGGATGCACAAAATGGTTAAAAACCCTAATTGGCCAAGAATAAGCCTAGGGAGGACGAAAATGACCTAATTGTTTATCCAATGACACAAATGAACTTATTGGATGCACAAGATTGGTTAAAAACCCTAATTGCATAAGAATAAGCCTAGGGAGGACGAAAATGAACTAATTGTTCATGCAATGCCACAAACACACCTATTGGAAGCACAAGATTGGTTTAAAACCCTAATTGGACAAGAATAAGCCTAGGGAGGACGAAAATGACCTAATTGTTCAACCAATGACACAAACACACCTATTGGATGCACAAGATTGGTTAAAAACCCTAATTGGACAAGAATAAGCCTAGAGAGGACGAAAATGACCTAAATGTTAATACAATGACACAAATGAACTTGTTGGATGCACAAGATTGGTTAAAAACCCTAATTGCATAAGAATAAGCCTAGGGAGGACGAAAATGACCTAATTGTTCATCCAATGACACAAACACACCTATTGGAAGCACAAGATTGGTTTAAAACCCTAATTGGACAAGAATAAGCCTAGGGAGGACGAAAATGACCTAAATGTTCAACCAATGACACAAACACACCTATTGGATGCACAAGATTGGTTAAAAACCCTAATTGGACAAGAATAAGCCTAGAGAGGACGAAAATGACCTAAATGTTAATACAATGACACAAATGAACTTGTTGGATGCACAAGATTGGTTAAAAACCCTAATTGGCCAAGAATAAGCATAGGTTGGACGAAAATGACCTAATTGTTCATCCAATGACACAAACGAACTTATTGGATGCACAAGATTGTTTAAAAACCCTAATTGAATAAGAATAAGCCTATGGAGGACGAAAATGACCTAATTGTTCATCAAATAACACAGACACACCTATTGGATGCACAAGATTGGTTAAAAACCCTAATTGGACAAGAATAAGCCTAGAGAGGACGAAAATGACCTAAATGTTTATACAATGACACAAACGAACTTATTGTATGCACAACATTGGTTAAAAACCCTAATTGGCCAAGAATAAGCCTAGGGAGGACGAAAATGACCCAATTGTTCATCCAATGACACAAATGAACTTATTGGATGCACAAGATCGGTTAAAAACCATAATTGCATAAGAATAAGCCTAGGGAGGACGAAAACGACCTAATTGTTCATCCAATGACACAAACACACCTATTGGATGCACAAGATTGGTTAAAAACCCTAATTGGACAAGAATAAGCCTAGAGAGGACGAAAATGACCTAAATGTTCATTCAATGACACAAACACACCTATTGGATGCACAAAATTGGTTAAAAACCCTAATTGGACAAGAATAAGCCTAGAGAGGACGAAAATGACCTAAATGTTAATCCAATGACACAAATGAATTTATTGGATGCTCAAGATTGGTTAAAAACCCTAATTGGACAAGAATAAGCCTAGGGAGGACGAAAATGACCTAATTGTTCATCCAATGACACAAACACACCTATTGGATGCACAAGATTGGTTAAAAACCCTAATTGGACAAGAATAAGCTTAGGGAGAACGAAAATGACCTAAATGTTCATCCAATGACACAAACACACTTATTGGATGCACGAAATTTGTTAAAAACCCTAATTGGACAAGATTAAGCTTAGAGAGGACGAAAATGTCCTAAATGTTAATCCAATGACACAAATGAATTTATTGGATGCACAAGATTGGTTAAAAACCCTAATTGAATAAGAATAAGCCTAGGGAGGACGAAAATGAGCTAATTGTTCATCCAATGACACAAACACACCTATTGGATGCACAAGATTGGTTAAAAACCCTAATTGGACAAGAATAAGCTTATGGAGAACGAAAATGACCTAAATGTTCATCCAACGACACAAACACACTTATTGGATGCACAAAATTGGTTAAAAACCCTAATTGGACAAGATTAAGCCTAGAGAGGACGAAAATGTCCTAAATGTTAATCAAATGACACAAATGAATTTATTGGATGCACAAGATTGGTTAAAAACCCTAATTGGACAAGAATAAGCCTAGGGAGGACGAAAATGACCTAATTGTTCATCCAATGACACAAACACACCTATCGGATGCACAAGATTGGTTCAAAACCCTAATTGGACATGAATAAGCCTAGGGAGGACGAAAATGACGTAAATGTTCATCCAATGACACAAACACACCTATTGGATGCACAAAATTGGTTAAAAACCCTAATTGGCCAAGAATAAGCCTAGGGAGGACGAAAATGACCTAATTGTTTATCCAACGACACAAATGAACTTATTGGATGCACAAGATTGGTTAAAAACCCTAATTGCATAAGAATAAGCCTAGGGAGGACGAAAATGACCTAATTGTTCATCCAATGACACAAACACACCTATTGGAAGCACAAGATTGGTTAAAAACCCTAATTGGACATGAATAAGCCTTGGGAGGACCAAGATGACCTAAATATTCATCCAATGACACAAACACACCTATTGGATGCACATGATTGGTTAAACACCATAATTGGACAAGAATAAGCCTAGAGAGGACGAAAATGACCTAAATGTTAATACAATGACACAAAGGAACTTGTTGGACGCACAAGATTGGTTAAAAACCCTAATTGGCCAAGAATAAGAATAGGGAGGACGAAAATGACCTAATTGTTCATGCAATAACACAAACGAACTTAATGGATGCATAAGATTGGTTAAAAACCTTAATTGAATAAGAATAAGCCTGTGGAGGACGAAAATGACCTAATTGTTCATCAAATAACACAGACACACCTATTGGATGCACAAGATTGGTTAAAAACCCTAATTGGACATGAATAAGCCTAGAGATGCAAAAATGACCTAAATGTTTATACAATGACACAAACGAACTTATGGTATGCACAACATTGGTTAAAAACCCTAATTGACCAAGAATAAGCCTTGGGAGGACGAAAATGACCCAATTGTTCATCCAATGACACAAATGAACTTATTGGATGTACAAGATCGGTTAAAACCATAATTGCATAAGAATAAGCCTAGGGAGGGCGAAAACGACCTAATTGTTCATCCAATCACACAAACACACCTATTGAGTGCACAAGATTGGTTAAAAACCCTAATTGGACAAGAATAAGCCTAGGGAGGACGAAAATGACCTAAATGTTCATTCAATGACACAAACACACCTATTGGATTCACAAAATTGGTTAAAAACCATAATTGGACAAGAATAAGCCTAGAGAGGACGAAAATGACCTAAATGTTAATCCAATGACACAAATGAATTTATTGACTGCACAAGATTGGTTAAAAACCCTAATTGGACAAGAATAAGCCTAGGGAGGACGAAAATGACCTAATTGTTCATCCAATGACACAAACACACCTATTGGATGCACAAGATTAGTTAAAAACCCTAATTGGCCAAGAATAAGCCTAGGGAGGACGAAAATGACCTAATTGTTTATCCAATGACACAAATGAACTTATTGGATGCACAAGATTGGTTAAAAACCCTAATTGCATAAGAATAAGCCTAGGGAGGACGAAAATGACCTAATTGTTCATTCAATGACACAAACACCCCTATTGGAAGCACAAGATTGGTTTAAAACCCTAATTGGACAAGAATAAGCCTAGGGAGGACGAAAATGACCTAAATGTTTAACCAATGACACAAACACACCGATTGGATGCACAAGATTGGTTAAAAACCATAATTGGACAAGAATAAGCCTAGAGAGGACGAAAATGACCTAAATGTTAATACAATGACACAAATGAACTAGTTGGATGCACAAGATTGGTTAAAAACCCTAATTGGCCAAGAATAAGCATAGGGAGGACGACAATGACCTAGTTGTTCATCCTATAACACAAACGAACTTATTGGATGCAAAAGATTGGTTAAAAACCCTAATTGGAAAAGAATAAGCCTAGGGAGGACGAAAATGACCTAAATGTTCATTCAATGACACAAACACTCCTATTGGATGCACAAAATTGGTTAAAAACCCTAATTGGACAAGAATAAGCCTAGGAAGGACGAAAATGACCTAAATGTTCATTCAATGACACAAACACACCTATTGAATGCACAAAATTGGCTAGAAACCCTAACTGGAAAAGAATAAGCCTAGATAGGACGAAAATGACCTAAATGTTAATCCAATGACACAAATGAATTTATTGGATGCACAAGATTGGTTAAAAACCCTAATTGGACAAGAATAAGCCTAGGGAGGACAAAAATGACCTAATTGTTCATCCAATGACACAAACACACCTATTGGATGCACAAGATTGGTTAAAAACCCTAATTGGACAAGAATAAGCCTAGGGAGGACGAAAATGACGTAAATGTTCATCCAATGCCACAAACACACCTATTGGATGCACAAAATTGTTAAAAACCCTAATTGGACAAGAATAAGCCTAGAGAGGACGAAAATGACCTAAATGTTCATTCAATGACACAAACACACCTATTGGATGCACAAAATTGGTTAAAAACCCTAATAGGACAAGAATAAGCCTAGAGAGGACGAAAATGACCTAAATGTTAATCCAATGACACAAATGAATTTGTTGGATGCACAAGATTGGTTAAAAACCCTAATTGGACAAGAATAAGCCTAGGGAGGACGAAAATGACCTAATTGTTCGTCCAATGACACAAACACACCTATCGGATGCACAAGATTGGTTCAAAACCCTAATTGGACAAGAATAAGCCTAGGGAGGACGAAAATGATGTAAATGTTCATCCAATGACACAAACACACCTATTGGATGCACAAAATTGGTTAAAAACCCTAATTGGCCAAGAATAAGCCTAGGGAGGACGAAAATGACCTAATTGTTTATCCAATGACACAAATGAACTTATTGGATGCACAAGATTGGTTAAAAACCCTAATTGCATAAGAATAAGCCTAGGGAGGACGAAAATGACCTAATTGTTCATCCAATGACACAAACACACCTATTGGAAGCACAAGATTGGTTAAAAACCCTAATTGGACAAGAATAAGCCTAGGGAGGACAAAAATGACCAAAATGTTCATCCAATGACACAAACACACCTATTGGATGCACAAGATTGGTTAAAAACCTTAATTGGACAAGAATAAGCCTAGAGAGGACGAAAATGACCTAAATGTTAATACAATGACACAAATGAACTTATTGGATGCACAAGATTGGTTAAAAACCCTAATTGGCCAAGAATAAGCATAGGGAAGACGAAAATGACCTAATTGTTCATCCAATAACACAAATGAACTTATTGGATGCACAAGATTGGTTAAAAACCCTAATTGAATAAGAATAAGCTTAGGGAGGACGAAAATGACCTAATTGTTCATCCAATGACACAAACACACCTATTGGATGCACAAGATTGGTTTAAAACCTTAAATGGACAAGAATAAGCCTTGGGAGGACGAAAATGACCTAAATATTCCTCAATGACACAAACACACCTTTTCGATGCACAAGATTGGTTAAAAACCCTAATTGGACAAGAATAAGCCAAGGGAGGACGAAAATGACCTAATTATTCATCCCATGACACAAACACACCTATTGGATGCACAAGATTGGTTTAAAACCCTAATTGAACAAGAATAAGCCTACGGAGGACGAAAATGACCTAAATGTTCATCCAATGACACAAACACACCTATTGGATGCACAAGATTGTTTAAAATCCCTAATTGGACAACTATAAGCCTAGGGAGGTCGAAAATGACCTAAATGTTTAAACATTGACACAAATGAACTTATTGTATGCACAACATTGGTTAAAAACCCTAATTGGCCAAGAATAAGCCTAGGGAGGACGAAAATTACCTAATTGTTCATCCATTGACACAAATGAACTTATTGGATGTTCATCCAATGACACAAACACACCTATTGGATGCACAAGATTGGTTAAAAACCCTAATTGGACAAGAATAAGGAAAGGGAGGAGGAAAATGATCTAAATGTTCATCCAATGACACAAACACACCTATTGGATGCACAAAATTGGTTAAAAACCATAATTGGACAAGAATAAGCCTAGAGAGGACGAAAATGACCTAAATGTTAATCCAATGACACAAATGAATTTATTGGATCCACAAGATTGGTTACAAACCCTAATTGGACAACAATAAGCCTAGGGAGGACGAAAATGACCTAAATGTTCATCCAACGACACAAACACACCTTTTGGATGCACAAGATTGGTTAAAAACCCTAATTGGACAAGAATAAGCCAAGGGAGGACGAAAATGACCTAATTATTCATCCAATGACACAAACACACCTATTGGATGCACAAGATTGGTTAAAAACCCTAATTGGACAAGAATAAACCTAGGGAGGACGAAAATGACCTAAATGTTCATCCAATGACACAAACACACCTATTGGATGCACAAGATTGGTTAAAAACCCTAATTGGACAAGAATAACCCTAGGGAGGACGAAAATGACCTAAATGTTCATCCAATGACACAAACACACCTATTGGATGCACAACATTGGTTAAAAACCCTAATTGCACAAGATTAAGTGTATGGAGGACCAAAATGACCTAAATGTTCATCCAATGACACAAACACACCTATTGGATGCACAAGATTGGTTAAAAACCCTAATTGCACAAGATTAAGTGTAGGGAGGACGAAAATGACCTAAATGTTCATCCAATGACACAAACACACCTATTGGATGCACAAGATTGGTTAAAAACCCTAATTGGACAAGAATAACCCTAGGGAGGACGAAAACAACCTTAATGTTCATCCAATGACACAAACACACCTATTGGATGCACAAGATTGGTTAAAAACCCTAATTGCACAAGATTAAGTGTATGGAGGACCAAAATGACCTAAATGTTCATCCAATGACACAAACACACCTATTGGATGCACAAGATTGGTTAAGAAACCTAATTGCACAAGATTAAGTGTAGGGAGGACGAAAATGACCTAAATGTTCATCCAATGACACAAACACACCTATTGGATGCACAAGATTGGTTAAAAACCCTAATTGGACAAGAATAACCCTAGGGAGGACGAAAAGAACCTAAATGTTCATCCAATGACACAAACACACCTATTGGATGCACAAGATTGGTTAAAAACCCTAATTGGAGAAGTATAACCCTAGGGAGGACGAAAACAACCTAAATGTTCATCCAATGACACAAACACACCTATTGGATGCACAAGATTTGTTAAAAACCCTAATTGCACAAGATTAAGTGTAGGGAGGACAAAAATGACCTAAATGTTCATCCAATGACACAAACACACCTATTGGATGCACAAGATTGGTTAAAAACCCTAATTGCACAAGATTAAGTGTAGGGAGGAAGAAAATGACCTAAATGTTCATCCAATGACACAAACACACCTATTGGATGCACAAGATTGGTTAAAAACCCTAATTGCACAAGATTAAGTGTATGGAGGACCAAAATGACCTAAATGTTCATCCAATGACACAAACACACCTATTGGACGCACAAGATTGGTTAAAAACCCTAATTGCACAAGATTAAGTGTAGGGAGGAAGAAAATGACCTAAATGTTCATCCAATGACACAAACACACCTATTGGATGCACAAGATTGGTTAAAAACCCTAATTGCACAAGATTAAGTGTATGGAGGACCAAAATGACCTAAATGTTCATCCAATGACACAAACACACCTATTGGATACACAAGATTGGTTAAAAACCCTATTTGCACAAGATTAAGTGTAGGGAGGAAGAAAATGACCTAAATGTTCATCCAATGACACAAACACACCTATTGGATGCACAAGATTGGTTAAAAACCCTAATTGGACAAGAATAACCCTAGGGAGGACGAAAATGACCTAAATGTTCATCCAATGACACAAACACACTTATTGGATGCACAAGATTCGTTAAAAACCCTAATTGGACAAGAATAACCCTAGGGAGGACGAAAATGACCTAAATGTTCATCCAATGACACAAACACACCTATTGGATGCACAAGATTGGTTAAAAACCCTAATTGGACAAGAATAAGCCTAGGGAGGACGAAAATGACGTAAATGTTCATCCAATGACACAAACACACCTATTGGATGCACAAAATTGTTAAAAACCCTAATTGGACAAGAATAAGCCTAGAGAGGACGAAAATGACCTAAATGTTCATTCAATGACACAAACACACCTATTGGATGCACAAAATTGGTTAAAAACCCTAATTGGACAAGAATAAGCCTAGATAGGACGAAAATGACCTAAATGTTAATCCAATGACACAAATGAATTTATTGGATGCACAAGATTGGTTAAAAACCCTAATTGGACAAGAATAAGCCTAGGGAGGACGAAAATGACCTAATTGTTCATCCAATGACACAAACACACCTATCGGATGCACAAGATTGGTTCAAAACCCTAATTGGACAAGAATAAGCCTAGGGAGGACGAAAATGACGTAAATATTCATCCAATGACACAAACACACCTATTGGATGCACAAAATTGGTTAAAAACCCTAATTGGCCAAGAATAAGCCTAGGGAGGACGAAAATGACCTAATTGTTTATCCAATGACACAAATGAACTTATTGGATGCACAAGATTGGTTAAAAACCCTAATTGCATAAGAATAAGCCTAGGGAGGACGAAAATGACCAAATTGTTCATCCAATGACACAAACACACCTGTTGGAAGCACAAGATTGGTTGAAAACCCTAATTGGACATGAATAAGCCTAGGGAGGACCAAGATGACCTAAATATTCATCCAATGACACAAACACACCTATTGGATGCACATGATTGGTTAAAAACCATAATTGGACAAGAATTAGCCTAGAGAGGACGAAAATGACCTAAATGTTAATACAATGACACAAAGGAACTTGTTGGACGCACAAGATTGGTTAAAAACCCTAATTGGCCAACAATAAGCATAGGGAGGACGAAAATGACCTAATTGTTCATGCAATAACCCAAACGAACTTATTGGATGCACAAGATTGGTTAAAAACCTTAATTGAATAAGAATAAGCCTATGGAGGACGAAAATGACCTAATTGTTCATCAAATAACACAGACACACCTATTGGATGCACAAGATTGGTTAAAAACCCTAATTGGACATGAATAAGCCTAGAGATGACGAAACTGACCTAAATGTTTATACAATGACACAAACGAACTTATTGTATGCACAACATTGGTTAAAAACCCTAATTGGCCAAGAATAAGCCTAGGGAGGACGAAAATGACCCAATTGTTCATCCAATGACACAAATGAACTTATTGGATGCACAAGATCGGTTAAAACCATAATTGCATAAGAATAAGCCTAGGGAGGACGAAAACGACCTTATTGTTCATCCAATGACACAAACACACCTATTGAGAGCACAAGATTGGTTAAAAACCCTAGTTGGACAAGAATAAGCCTAGGGAGGACGAAAATGACCTAAATGTTCATTCAATAACACAAACACACCTATTGGATTCACAAAATTGGTTAAAAACCATAATTGGACAAGAATAAGCCTAGAGAGGACGAAAATGACCTAAATGTTAATCCAATGACACAAATGAATTTATTGACTGCACAAGATTGGTTAAAAACCCTAATTGGACAAGAATAAGCCTAGGGAGGACGAAAATGACTTAATTGTTCATCCAATGACACAAACACACCTATTGGATGCACAAGATTAGTTAAAAACCCTAATTGGACAAGAATAAGCGTAGGTAGGACGAAAATGACGTAAATGTTCATCCATTGACACAAACACACCTATTGGAGGCACAAAATTGGTTAAAAACCCTAATTGGACAAGAATAAGCCTAGAGAGGACGAAAATGACCTAAATGTTCATTCAATGACCCAAATGAACTTATTGGATGCACAAGATTGGTTAAAAACCCTAATTGGACAAGAATATGCCTAGAGAGGACGAAAATGACCTAAATGTTTATACAATGACACAAATGAACTTATTGTATGCACAAGATTGGTTAAAAACCCTAATTGGCCAAGAATAAGCCTAGGGAGGACGAAAATGACCGAATTGTTCATCCAATGACACAAATGAACTTTTTGGATGCACAAGATTGGTTAAAAACCCTAATTGCATAAGAATAAGCCTATGGAGGACGAATATGACCTAATTGTTCATCCAATGACACAAACACACCTACTGGAAGCACAAGATTTGTTTAAAACCCTAATTGGAGAAGAATAAGCCTAGGGAGGACGAAAATGACCTAAATGTTCATCTAATGACACAAACACACCTATTGGATGCACAAGATTGGTTAAAAACCCTAATTGGACAAGAATAAGCCTAGAGAGGACGAAAATGACCAAATTTTAATGCAATGACACAAATGAACTTATTAGATGCACAAGATTGGTTAAAAACCCTAATTGGCCAAGAATAAGCATAGGGAGGACGAAAATGACCTAATTGTTCATCCAATGGCAGAAATGAACTTATTGGATGCACAAGATTGGTTAAAAACCCAAATTGAATAAGAATAAGCCTAGGGAGGACGAAAATGACCTAAATGTTTATACAATGACACAAGCGAACTTATCGTATGCACAACATAGGTTAAAAACCCTAATTGGCCAAGAATAAGCCTAGGGAGGACGAAAATGACCCAATTGTTCATCCAATGACACAAATGAACTTATTGGTTGCACAAGATCGGTTAAAAACCATAATTGCATAAGAATAAGCCTAGGGAGGACGAAAACGACCTAATTGTTCATCCAATGACACAAACACACCTATTGAGTGCACAAGATTGGTTAAAAACCCTAATTGGACAAGAATAAGCCTAGGGAGGACGAAAATGACCTAAATGTTCATTCAATGACACAAACACACCTATTGGATTCACAAAATTGGTTAAAAACCATAATTGGACAAGAATAAGCCTAGAGAGGACGAAAATGACCTAAATGTTAATCCAATGACACAAATGAATTTATTGACTGCACAAGATTGGTTAAAAACCCTAATTGGACAAGAATAAGCCTAGGGAGGACGAAAATGACCTAATTGTTCATCCAATGACTCAAACACACCTATTGGATGCACAAGATTAGTTAAAAACCATAATTGGACAAGAATAAGCGTAGGTAGGACGAAAATGACGTAAATGTTCATCCATTGACACAAACACACCTATTGGAGGCACAAAATTGGTTAAAAACCCTAATTGGACAAGAATAAGCCTAGAGAGGACGAAAATGACCTAAATGTTCATTCAATGACCCAAACGAACTTATTGGCTGCACAAGATTGGTTAAAACCCTAATTGAATAAGAATAAGCCTATGGAGGACGAAAATGACCTAATTGTTCATCAAATCACACAGACACACCTATTGGATGCACAAGATTGGTTAAAAACCCTAATTGGACATGAATAAGCCTAGAGAGGACGAAAATGACCTAAATGTTTACACAACGACACAAACGAGCTTATTGTATGCACAACATTGGTTAAAAACCCTAATTGGCCAAGAATAAGCCTAGGGAGGACGAAAATGACCCAATTGTTCATCCAATGACACAAATGAACTTATTGGATGCACAAGATCGGTTAAAACCATAATTACATAAGAATAAGCCTAGGGAGGACGAAAACGACCTAATTGTTCATCCAATGACACAAACACACCTATTGGATGCACAAGATTGGTTAAAAACCCTAATTGGACAAGAATAAGCCTAGGGAGGACGAAAATGACCTAAATGTTCATTCAATGACACAAACACACCTATTGGATGCACAAAATTGGTTAAAAACCCTAATTGGACAAGAATAAGCCTAGATAGGACGAAAATGACCTAAATGTTAATCCAATGACACAAATGAATTTATTGGATGCACAAGATTGGTTAAAAACCCTAATTGGACAAGAATAAGCCTAGAGAGGACGAAAATAACCTAATTGTTCATCCAATGACACAAACACACCTATTGGATGCACAAGATTGGTTAAAAACCCTAATTGGACAAGAATAAACCTAGGGAGGACGAAAATGACCTAATTGTTCATCCAATGACACAAACCCACCTATTGGATGCACAAGATTGGTTAAAAACCCTAATTGGACAAGAATATGCCTAGAGAGGACGAAAATGACCTAAATGTTTATACAATGACACAAATGAACTTATTGTATGCACAAGATTGGTTAAAAACCCTAATTGGCCAAGAATAAGCCTAGGGAGGACGAAAATGACCGAATTGTTCATCCAATGACACAAATGAACTTATTGGATGCACAAGATTGGTTAAAAACCCTAATTGCCTAAGAATAAGCCTATGGAGGACGAATATGACCTAATTGTTCATCCAATGACACAAACACAGCTATTGGAAGCACAAGATTTGTTTAAAACCCTAATTGGAGAAGAATAAGCCTAGGGAGGACGAAAATGACCTAAATGTTCATCTAATGACACAAACACACCTATTGGATGCACAAGATTGGTTAAAAACCCTAATTGGACAAGAATAAGCCTAGAGAGGACGAAAATGACCAAATTTTAATGCAATGACACAAATGAACTTATTAGATGCACAAGATTGGTTAAAAACCCTAATTGGCCAAGAATAAGCATAGGGAGGACGAAAATGACCTAATTGTTCATCCAATGACAGAAATGAACTTATTGGATGCACAAGATTGGTTAAAAACCCAAATTGAATAAGAATAAGCCTAGGGAGGACGAAAATGAACTAAATGTTCATCAAATGACACAAACACACCTATTGGATGCACAGCATTGCTTAAAAATCCTAATTGGACAAGAAGAAGCCTAGAGAGGACGAATATGACCTAAATGTTTATACAATGACACAAGCGAACTTATCGTATGCACAACATAGGTTAAAAACCCTAATTGGCCAAGAATAAGCCTAGGGAGGACGAAAATGACCCAATTGTTCATCCAATGACACAAATGAACTTATTGGTTGCACAAGATCGGTTAAAAACCATAATTGCATAAGAATAAGCCTAGGGAGGACGAAAACGACCTAATTGTTCATCCAATGACACAAACACACCTATTGAGTGCACAAGATTGGTTAAAAACCCTAATTGGACAAGAATGAGCCTAGGGAGGACGAAAATGACCTAAATGTTCATTCAATGACACAAACACACCTATTGGATTAACAAAATTGGTTAAAAACCATAATTGGATAAGAATAAGCCTAGAGAGGACGAAAATGACCTAAATGTTAATCCAATGACACAAATGAATTTATTGACTGCACAAGATTGGTTAAAAACCCTAATTGGACAAGAATAAGCCTAGGGAGGACGAAAATGACCTAATTGTTCATCCAATGACACAAACACACCTATTGGATGCACAAGATTAGTTAAAAACCCTAATTGGACAAGAATAAGCGTAGGTAGGACAAAAATGACGTAAATGTTCATCCATTGACACAAACACACCTATTGGAGGCACAAAATTGGTTAAAAACCCTAATTGGACAAGAATAAGCCTAGAGAGGACGAAAATGACCTAAATGTTTATTCAATGACCCAAACGAACTTATTGGATGCACAAGATTGGTTAAAAACCCTAATTGAATAAGAATAAGCCTATGGAGGACGAAAATGACCTAATTGTTCATCAAATAACACATACACACCTATTGGATGCACAAGATTGGTTAAAAACCCTAATTGGACATGAATAAGCCTAGAGAGGACGAAAATGACCTAAATGTTTACACAATGACACAAACGAGCTTATTGTATGCACAACATTGGTTAAAAACCCTAATTGGCCAAGAATAAGCCTAGGGAGGACGAAAATGACCCAATTGTTCATCCAATGACACAAATGAACTTATTGGATGCACAAGATCGGTTAAAACCATAATTGCATAAGAATAAGCCTAGGGAGGACGAAAACGACCTAATTGTTCATCCAATGACACAAACACACCTATTGGATGCACAAGATTGGTTAAAAACCCTAATTGGACAAGAATAAGCCTAGGGAGGACGAAAATGACCTAAATGTTCATTCAATGACACAAACACACCTATTGGATGCACAAAATTGGTTAAAAACCCTAATTGGAAGAGAATAAGCCTAGATAGGACGAAAATGACCTAAATGTTAATCCAATGACACAAATGAATTTATTGGATGCACAAGATTGGTTAAAAACCCTAATTGGACAAGAATAAGCCTAGAGAGGACGAAAATGTCCTAATTGTTCTTCCAATGACACAAACACACCTATTGGATGCACAAGATTGGTTAAAAACCCTAATTGGACAAGAATAAGCCTAGGGAGGACGAAAATGACCTAATTGTTCATCCAATGACACAAACCCACCTATTGGATGCACAAGATTGGTTAAAAACCCTAATTGGACAAGAATATGCCTAGAGAGGACGAAAATGACCTAAATGTTTATACAATGACACAAATGAACTTATTGTATGCACAAGATTGGTTAAAAACCCTAATTGGCCAAGAATAAGCCTAGGGAGGACGAAAATGACCGAATTGTTCATCCAATGACACAAATGAACTTTTTGGATGCACAAGATTGGTTAAAAACCCTAATTGCATAAGAATAAGCCTATGGAGGACGAATATGACCTAATTGTTCATCCAATGACACAAACACACCTACTGGAAGCACAAGATTTGTTTAAAACCCTAATTGGAGAAGAATAAGCCTAGGGAGGACGAAAATGACCTAAATGTTCATCTAATGACACAAACACACCTATTGGATGCACAAGATTGGTTAAAAACCCTAATTGGACAAGAATAAGCCTAGAGAGGACGAAAATGACCAAATTTTAATGCAATGACACAAATGAACTTATTAGATGCACAAGATTGGTTAAAAACCCTAATTGGCCAAGAATAAGCATAGGGAGGACGAAAATGACCTAATTGTTCATCCAATGGCAGAAATGAACTTATTGGATGCACAAGATTGGTTAAAAACCCAAATTGAATAAGAATAAGCCTAGGGAGGACGAAAATGACCTAAATGTTTATACAATGACACAAGCGAACTTATCGTATGCACAACATAGGTTAAAAACCCTAATTGGCCAAGAATAAGCCTAGGGAGGACGAAAATGACCCAATTGTTCATCCAATGACACAAATGAACTTATTGGTTGCACAAGATCGGTTAAAAACCATAATTGCATAAGAATAAGCCTAGGGAGGACGAAAACGACCTAATTGTTCATCCAATGACACAAACACACCTATTGAGTGCACAAGATTGGTTAAAAACCCTAATTGGACAAGAATAAGCCTAGGGAGGACGAAAATGACCTAAATGTTCATTCAATGACACAAACACACCTATTGGATTCACAAAATTGGTTAAAAACCATAATTGGACAAGAATAAGCCTAGAGAGGACGAAAATGACCTAAATGTTAATCCAATGACACAAATGAATTTATTGACTGCACAAGATTGGTTAAAAACCCTAATTGGACAAGAATAAGCCTAGGGAGGACGAAAATGACCTAATTGTTCATCCAATGACTCAAACACACCTATTGGATGCACAAGATTAGTTAAAAACCATAATTGGACAAGAATAAGCGTAGGTAGGACGAAAATGACGTAAATGTTCATCCATTGACACAAACACACCTATTGGAGGCACAAAATTGGTTAAAAACCCTAATTGGACAAGAATAAGCCTAGAGAGGACGAAAATGACCTAAATGTTCATTCAATGACCCAAACGAACTTATTGGCTGCACAAGATTGGTTAAAACCCTAATTGAATAAGAATAAGCCTATGGAGGACGAAAATGACCTAATTGTTCATCAAATCACACAGACACACCTATTGGATGCACAAGATTGGTTAAAAACCCTAATTGGACATGAATAAGCCTAGAGAGGACGAAAATGACCTAAATGTTTACACAACGACACAAACGAGCTTATTGTATGCACAACATTGGTTAAAAACCCTAATTGGCCAAGAATAAGCCTAGGGAGGACGAAAATGACCCAATTGTTCATCCAATGACACAAATGAACTTATTGGATGCACAAGATCGGTTAAAACCATAATTACATAAGAATAAGCCTAGGGAGGACGAAAACGACCTAATTGTTCATCCAATGACACAAACACACCTATTGGATGCACAAGATTGGTTAAAAACCCTAATTGGACAAGAATAAGCCTAGGGAGGACGAAAATGACCTAAATGTTCATTCAATGACACAAACACACCTATTGGATGCACAAAATTGGTTAAAAACCCTAATTGGACAAGAATAAGCCTAGATAGGACGAAAATGACCTAAATGTTAATCCAATGACACAAATGAATTTATTGGATGCACAAGATTGGTTAAAAACCCTAATTGGACAAGAATAAGCCTAGAGACGACGAAAATAACCTAATTGTTCATCCAATGACACAAACACACCTATTGGATGCACAAGATTGGTTAAAAACCCTAATTGGACAAGAATAAACCTAGGGAGGACGAAAATGACCTAATTGTTCATCCAATGACACAAACCCACCTATTGGATGCACAAGATTGGTTAAAAACCCTAATTGGACAAGAATATGCCTAGAGAGGACGAAAATGACCTAAATGTTTATACAATGACACAAATGAACTTATTGTATGCACAAGATTGGTTAAAAACCCTAATTGGCCAAGAATAAGCCTAGGGAGGACGAAAATGACCGAATTGTTCATCCAATGACACAAATGAACTTATTGGATGCACAAGATTGGTTAAAAACCCTAATTGCATAAGAATAAGCTATGGAGGACGAATATGACCTATTTGTTCATCCAATGACACAAACACACCTATTGGAAGCACATGATTTGTTTAAAACCCTAATTGGAGAAGAATAAGCCTAGGGAGGACGAAAATGACCTAAATGTTCATCTAATGACACAAACACACCTATTGGATGCACAAGATTGGTTAAAAACCCTAATTGGACAAGAATAAGCCTAGAGAGGACGAAAATGACCAAATTTTAATGCAATGACACAAATGAATTTATTAGATGCACAAGATTGGTTAAAAACCCTAATTCGCCAAGAATAAGCATAGGGAGGACGAAAATGACCTAATTGTTCATCCAACGACATAAATGAACTTATTGGATGCACAAGATTGGTTAAAAACCCAAATTGAATAAGAATAAGCCTAGGGAGGACGAAAATGACCTAAATGTTTATACAATGACACAAACGAGCTTATTGTATGCACAACATTGGTTAAAAACCCTAATTGGCCAAGAAGAAGCCTAGGGAGGACGAAAATGACCCAATTGTTCATCCAATGACACAAATGAACTTATTGGATGCACAAGATCGGTTAAAACCATAATTGCATAAGAATAAGCCTAGGGAGGACGAAAACGACCTAATTGTTCATCCAATGACACAAACACACCTATTGGATGCACAAGATTGGTTAAAAACCCTAATTGGACAAGAATAAGCCTAGGGAGGACGAAAATGACCTAAATGTTCATTCAATGACACAAACACACCTATTGGAAATTGGTTAAAAACCCTAATTGGAAGAGAATAAGCCTAGATAGGACGAAAATGACCTAAATGTTAATCCAATGACACAAATGAATTTATTGGATGCACAAGATTGGTTAAAAACCCTAATTGGACAAGAATAAGCCTAGAGAGGACGAAAATGTCCTAATTGTTCTTCCAATGACACAAACACACCTATTGGATGCACAAGATTGGTTAAAAACCCTAATTGGACAAGAATAAGCCTAGGGAGGACGAAAATGACCTAATTGTTCATCCAATGACACAAACCCACCTATTGGATGCACAAGATTGGTTAAAAACCCTAATTGAACAAGAATATGCCTAGAGAGGACGAAAATGACCTAAATGTTTATACAATGACACAAATGAACATATTGTATGCACAAGATTGGTTAAAAACCCTAATTGGCCAAGAATAAGCCTAGGGAGGACGAAAATGACCGAATTGTTCATCCAATGACACAAATGAACTTATTGGATGCACAAGACTGGTTAAAAACCCTAATTGCATAAGAATAAGCCTATGGAGGACGAATATGACTTAATTGTTCATCCAATGACACAAACACACCTATTGGAAGCACAAGATTTGTTTAAAATCCTAATTGGAGAAGAATAAGCCTAGGGAGGACGAAAATGACCTAAATGTTCATCTAATGACACAAACACACCTATGGGATGCACAAGATTGGTTAAAAACCCTAATTGGACAAGAATAAGCCTAGAGAGGACGAAAATGACCAAATTTTAATGCAATGACACAAATGAACTTATTAGATGCACAAGATTGGTTAAAAACCCTAATTGGCCAAGAATAAGCATAGGGAGGACGAAAATGACCTAATTGTTCATCCAATGGCAGAAATGAACTTATTGGATGCACAAGATTGGTTAAAAACCCAAATTGAATAAGAATAAGCCTAGGGAGGACGAAAATGACATAAATGTTTATACAATGACACAAGCGAACTTATCGTATGCACAACATAGGTTAAAAACCCTAATTGGCCAAGAATAAGCCTAGGGAGGACGAAAATGACCCAATTGTTCATCCAGTGACACAAATGAACTTATTGGTTGCACAAGATCGGTTAAAAACCATAATTGCATAAGAATAAGCCTAGGGAGGACGAAAACGACCTAATTGTTCATCCAATGACACAAACACACCTATTGAGTGCACAAGATTGGTTAAAAACCCTAATTGGACAAGAATAAGCCTAGGGAGGACGAAAATGACCTAAATGTTAATCCAATGACACAAATGAATTTATTGACTGCACAAGATTGGTTAAAAACTCTAATTGGACAAGAATAAGCCTAGGGAGGACGAAAATGACCTAATTGTTCATCCAATGACACAAACACACCTATTGGATGCACAAGATTAGTTAAAAACCCTAATTGGACAAGAATAAGCGTAGGTAGGACGAAAATGACGTAAATGTTCATCCATTGACACAAACACACCTATTGGAGGCACAAAATTGGTTAAAAACCCTAATTGGACAAGAATAAGCCTAGAGAGGACGAAAATGACCTAAATGTTCATTCAATGACCCAAACGAACTTATTGATTGCACAAGATTGGTTAAAAACCCTAATTGAATAAGAATAAGCCTATGGAGGACGAAAATGACCTAATTGTTCATCAAATCACACAGACACACCTATTGGATGCACAAGATTGGTTAAAAACCCTAATTGGACATGAATAAGCCTAGAGAGGACGAAAATGACCTAAATGTTTACACAATGACACAAACGAGCTTATTGTAGCACAAAATTGGTTAAAAACCCTAATTCGCCAAGAATAAGCCTAGGGAGGACGAAAATGACCCAATTGTTCATCCAATGACACAAATGAACTTATTGGATGCACAAGATCGGTTAAAACCATAATTGTATAAGAATAAGCCTAGGGAGGACGAAAACAACCTAATTGTTCATCCAATGACACAAACACACCTATTGGATGCACAAGATTGGTTAAAAACCCTAATTGAACAAGAATATCCCTAGAGAGGACGAAAATGACCTAAATGTTTATACAATGACACAAATGAACATATTGTATGCACAAGATTGGTTAAAAACCCTAATTGGCCAAGAATAAGCCTAGGGAGGACGAAAATGACCGAATTGTTCATCCAATGACACAAATGAACTTATTGGATGCACAAGACTGGTTAAAAACCCTAATTGCATAAGAATAAGCCTATGGAGGACGAATATGACTTAATTGTTCATCCAATGACACAAACACACCTATTGGAAGCACAAGATTTGTTTAAAATCCTAATTGGAGAAGAATAAGCCTAGGGAGGACGAAAATGACCTAAATGTTCATCTAATGACACAAACACACCTATGGGATGCACAAGATTGGTTAAAAACCCTAATTGGACAAGAATAAGCCATGAGAGGACGAAAATGACCAAATTTTAATGCAATGACACAAATGAACTTATTAGATGCACAAGATTGGTTAAAAACCCTAATTGGCCAAGAATAAGCATAGGGAGGACGAAAATGACCTAATTGTTCATCCAATGGCAGAAATGAACTTATTGGATGCACAAGATTGGTTAAAAACCCAAATTGAATAAGAATAAGCCTAGGGAGGACGAAAATGACCTAAATGTTTATACAATGACACAAGCGAACTTATCGTATGCACAACATAGGTTAAAAACCCTAATTGGCCAAGAATAAGCCTAGGGAGGACGAAAATGACCCAATTGTTCATCCAATGACACAAATGAACTTATTGGTTGCACAAGATCGGTTAAAAACCATAATTGCATAAGAATAAGCCTAGGGAGGACGAAAACGACCTAATTGTTCATCCAATGACACAAACACACCTATTGGATGCACAAGATTGGTTAAAAACCCTAATTGGACAAGAATAAGCCTAGGGAGGACGAAAATGACCTAAATGTTCATTCAATGACACAAACACACCTATTGGATTCACAAAATTGGTTAAAAACCATAATTGGACAAGCATAAGCCTAGAGAGGACGAAAATGACCTAAATGTTAATCCAATGACACTAATGAATTTATTGACTGCACAAGATTGGTTAAAAACCCTAATTGGACAAGAATAAGCTTAGGGAGGACGAAAATGACCTAATTGTTCATCCAATGACACAAACACACCTATTGGATGCACAAGATTAGTTAAAAACCCTAATTGGACAAGAATAAGCGTAGGTAGGACGAAAATGACGTAAATGTTCATCCATTGACACAAACACACCTATTGGATCCACAAGATTGGTTAAAAACCCTAATTGGACAAGAATAAGCCTAGGGAGGACGAAAATAACCTAAATGTTCATTCAATGACACAAACACACCTATTGGATTCACAAAATTGGTTAAAAACCATAATTGGACAAGCATAAGCCTAGAGAGGACGAAAATGACCTAAATGTTCATTCAATGACACAAATGAACTTATTGGATGCACAAGATTGGTTAAAAACCCTAATTGCATAAGAATAAGCCTAGGGAGGACGAAAATGACCTAATTGGTCATCCAATGACACAAACACACCTATTGGAAGCACAAGATTGGTTTAAAACCCTAATTGGACAAGAATAAGCCTATGGAGGACGAAAATGACCTAAATGTTCAACCAATGACACAAACACACCTATTGGATGCACAAGATTGGTTAAAAACCATAATTGGACAAGAATAAGCCTAGAGAGGACGAAAATGACCTAAATGTTAATACAATGACACAAATGAACTTGTTGGATGCACAAGATTGGTTAAAAACCCTAATTGCATAAGAATAAGCCTAGGGAGGACGAAAATGACCTAATTGTTCATCCAATGACACAAACACACCTATTGGAAGCACAAGATTGGTTTAAAACCCTAATTGCACAAGAATAAGCCTAGGGAGGACGAAAATGACCTAAACGTTCAACCAATGACCCAAACACACCTATTGGATGCACAAGATTGGTTAAAAACCCTAATTGGACAAGAATAAGCCTAGAGAGGACGAAAATGACCTAAATGTTAATCCAATGACACAAATGAATTTATTGGATGCACAAGATTGGTTAAAAACCCTAATTGGACAAGAATAAGCCTAGGGAGGACGAAAATGACCTAATTGTTCATCCAATGACACAAACACACCTATTGGATGCACAAGATTAGTTAAAAACCCTAATTGGACAAGAATAAGCGTAGGTAGGACGAAAATGACGTAAATGTTCATCCATTGACACAAACACACCTATTGGAGGCACAAAATTGGTTAAAAACCCTAATTGGACAAGAATAAGCCTAGAGAGGACGAAAATGACCTAAATGTTCATTCAATGACCCAAATGAACTTATTGGATGCACAAGATTGGTTAAAAACCCTAATTGGACAAGAATATGCCTAGAGAGGACGAAAATGACCTAAATGTTTATACAATGACACAAATGAACTTATTGTATGCACAAGATTGGTTAAAAACCCTAATTGGCCAAGAATAAGCCTAGGGAGGACGAAAATGACCGAATTGTTCATCCAATGACACAAATGAACTTATTGGATGCACAAGATTGGTTAAAAACCCTAATTGCATAAGAATAAGCCTATGGAGGACGAATATGACCTAATTGTTCATCCAATGACACAAACACACCTATTGGAAGCACAAGATTTGTTTAAAACCCTAATTGGAGAAGAATAAGCCTAGGGAGGACGAAAATGACCTAAATGTTCATCTAATGACACAAACACACCTATTGGATGCACAAGATTGGTTAAAAACCCTAATTGGACAAGAATAAGCCTAGAGAGGACGAAAATGACCAAATTTTAATGCAATGACACAAATGAACTTATTAGATGCACAAGATTGGTTAAAAACCCTAATTGGCCAAGAATAAGCATAGGGAGGACGAAAATGACCTAATTGTTCATCCAATGACAGAAATGAACTTATTGGATGCACAAGATTGGTTAAAAACCCAAATTGAATAAGAATAAGCCTAGGGAGGACGAAAATGAACTAAATGTTCATCAAATGACACAAACACACCTATTGGATGCACAGCATTGCTTAAAAATCCTAATTGGACAAGAAGAAGCCTAGAGAGGACGAATATGACCTAAATGTTTATACAATGACACAAGCGAACTTATCGTATGCACAACATAGGTTAAAAACCCTAATTGGCCAAGAATAAGCCTAGGGAGGACGAAAATGACCCAATTGTTCATCCAATGACACAAATGAACTTATTGGTTGCACAAGATCGGTTAAAAACCATAATTGCATAAGAATAAGCCTAGGGAGGACGAAAACGACCTAATTGTTCATCCAATGACACAAACACACCTATTGAGTGCACAAGATTGGTTAAAAACCCTAATTGGACAAGAATAAGCCTAGGGAGGACGAAAATGACCTAAATGTTCATTCAATGACACAAACACACCTATTGGATTCACAAAATTGGTTAAAAACCATAATTGGACAAGAATAAGCCTAGAGAGGACGAAAATGACCTAAATGTTAATCCAATGACACAAATGAATTTATTGACTGCACAAGATTGGTTAAAAACCCTAATTGGACAAGAATAAGCCTAGGGAGGACGAAAATGACCTAATTGTTCATCCAATGACACAAACACACCTATTGGATGCACAAGATTAGTTAAAAACCCTAATTGGACAAGAATAAGCGTAGGTAGCACGAAAATGACGTAAATGTTCATCCATTGACACAAACACACCTATTGGAGGCACAAAATTGGTTAAAAACCCTAATTGGACAAGAATAAGCCTAAAGAGGACGAAAATGACCTAAATGTTCATTCAATGACCCAAACGAACTTATTGGATGCACAAGATTGGTTAAAAACCCTAATTGAATAAGAATAAGCCTATGGAGGACGAAAATGACCTAATTGTTCATCAAATCACACAGACACACCTATTGGATGCACAAGATTGGTTAAAAACCCTAATTGGACATGAATAAGCCTAGAGAGGACGAAAATGACCTAAATGTTTACACAATGACACAAACGAGCTTATTGTAGCACAAAATTGGTTAAAAACCCTAATTCGCCAAGAATAAGCCTAGGGAGGACGAAAATGACCCAATTGTTCATCCAATGACACAAATGAACTTATTGGATGCACAAGATCGGTTAAAACCATAATTGTATAAGAATAAGCCTAGGGAGGACGAAAACAACCTAATTGTTCATCCAATGACACAAACACACCTATTGGATGCACAAGATTGGTTAAAAACCCTAATTGGACAAGAATAAGCCTAGCGAGGACAAAAATGACCTAAATGTTCATTCAATGACACAAACACACCTATTGGATGCACAAAATTGGTTAAAAACCCTAATTGGACAAGAATAAGCCTAGATAGGACGAAAATGACCTAAATGTTAATCCACTGACACAAATGAATTTATTGGATGCACAAGATTGGTTAAAAACCCTAATTGGACAAGAATAAGCCTAGAGAGGACGAAAATGACCTAATTGTTCATCCAATGACACAAACAAACCTATTGGAAGCACAAGATTTGTTTAAAATCCTAATTGGAGAAGAATAAGCCTAGGGAGGACGAAAATGACCTAAATGTTCATCTAATGACACAAACACACCTATTGGATGCACAAGATTGGTTAAAAACCCTAAATGGAAAAGAATAAGCCTAGAGAGGACGAAAATGACCAAATTTTAATGCAATGACACAAATGAACTTATTAGATGCACAAGATTGGTTAAAAACCCTAATTGGCCAAGAATAAGCATGGGGAGGACGAAAATGACCTAATTGTTCATCCAATGGCAGAAATGAACTTATTGGATGCACAAGATTGGTTAAAAACCCAAATTGAATAAGAATAAGCCTAGGGAGGACGAAAATGACCTAAATGTTTATACAATGACACAAGCGAACTTATCGTATGCACAACATAGGTTAAAAACCCTAATTGGCCAAGAATAAGCCTAGGGAGGACGAAAATGACCCAATTGTTCATCCAATGACACAAATGAACTTATTGGTTGCACAAGATCGGTTAAAAACCATAATTGCATAAGAATAAGCCTAGGGAGGACGAAAACGACCTAATTGTTCATCCAATGACACAAACACACCTATTGAGTGCACAAGATTGGTTAAAAACCCTAATTGGACAAGAATAAGCCTAGGGAGGACGAAAATGACCTAAATGTTCATTCAATGACACAAACACACCTATTGGATTCACAAAATTGGTTAAAAACCATAATTGGACAAGAATAAGCCTAGAGAGGACGAAAATGACCTAAATGTTAATCCAATGACACAAATGAATTTATTGACTGCACAAGATTGGTTAAAAACCCTAATTGGACAAGAATAAGCCTAGGGAGGACGAAAATGACCTAATTGTTCATCCAATGACACAAACACACCTATTGGATGCACAAGATTAGTTAAAAACCCTAATTGGACAAGAATAAGCGTAGGTAGCACGAAAATGACGTAAATGTTCATCCATTGACACAAACACACCTATTGGAGGCACAAAATTGGTTAAAAACCCTAATTGGACAAGAATAAGCCTAAAGAGGACGAAAATGACCTAAATGTTCATTCAATGACCCAAACGAACTTATTGGATGCACAAGATTGGTTAAAAACCCTAATTGAATAAGAATAAGCCTATGGAGGACGAAAATGACCTAATTGTTCATCAAATCACACAGACACACCTATTGGATGCACAAGATTGGTTAAAAACCCTAATTGGACATGAATAAGCCTAGAGAGGACGAAAATGACCTAAATGTTTACACAATGACACAAACGAGCTTATTGTATGCACAAAATTGGTTAAAAACCCTAATTGCCCAAGAATAAGCCTAGGGAGGACGAAAATGACCCAATTGTTCATCCAATGACACAAATGAACTTATTGGATGCACAAGATCGGTTAAAACCATAATTGTATAAGAATAAGCCTAGGGAGGACGAAAACAACCTAATTGTTCATCCAATGACACAAACACACCTATTGGATGCACAAGATTGGTTAAAAACCCTAATTGGACAAGAATAAGCCTAGCGAGGACGAAAATGACCTAAATGTTAATCCAATGACACAAATGAATTTACTGGATGCACAAGATTGGTTATAAACCCTAATTGGACAAGAATAAGCCTGGGGAGGACGAAAATGACCTAATTATTCATCTAATGACACAAACACACCTATTGGATGCACAAGATTGGTTAAAAACCGTAATTGGACAAGAATAAGCCTAGAGAGGACGAAATTGACCAAATTTTAATGCAATGACACAAATGAACTTATTAGATGCACAAGATTGGTTAAAAACCCTAATTGGCCAAGAATAAGCATGGGGAGGACGAAAATGACCTAATTGTTCATCCAATGGCAGAAATGAACTTATTGGATGCACAAGATTGGTTAAAAACCCTAATTGGACAAGAATAAGCCTAGATAGGACGAAAATGACCTAAATGTTAATCCACTGACACAAATGAATTTATTGGATGCACAAGATTGGTTAAAAACCCTAATTGGACAAGAATAAGCCTAGAGAGGACGAAAATGACCTAATTGTTCATCATATGACACAAACACACCTATTGGAAGCACAAGATTTGTTTAAAATCCTAATTGGAGAAGAATAAGCCTAGGGAGGACGAAAATGACCTAAATGTTCATCTAATGACACAAACACACCTATTGGATGCACAAGATTGGTTAAAAACCGTAATTGGACAAGAATAAGCCTAGAGAGGACGAAATTGACCAAATTTTAATGCAATGACACAAATGAACTTATTAGATGCACAAGATTGGTTAAAAACCCTAATTGGCCAAGAATAAGCATGGGGAGGACGAAAATGACGTAAATGTTCATCCATTGACACAAACACACCTATTGGAGGCACATAATTGGTTAAAAACCATAATTGGACAAGAATAAGCCTAGAGAGGACGAAAATGACCTAAATGTTCATTCAATGACCCAAACGAACTTATTGGATGCACAAGATTGGTTAAAAACCCTAATTGAATAAGAATAAGCCTATGGAGGACGAAAATGACCTAATTGTTCATCAAATCACACAGACACACCTATTGGATGCACAAGATTGGTTTAAAACCCTAATTGGACATGAATAAGCCTAGAGAGGACGAAAATGACCTAAATGTTTACACAATGACACAAACGAGCTTATTGTATGCACAACATTGGTTAAAAACCCTAATTGGCCAAGAATAAGCCTAGGGAGGACGAAAATGACCCAATTGTTCATCCAATGACACAAATGAACTTATTGGATGCACAAGATCAGTTAAAACCATAATTGCATAAGAATAAGCCTAGGGAGGACGAAAACGACCTAATTGTTCATCCAATGACACAAACACACCTATTGGATGCACAAGATTGGTTAAAAACCCTAATTGGACAAGAATAAGCCTAGGGAGGACGAAAATGACCTAAATGTTCATTCAATGACACAAACACACCTATTGGATGCACAAAATTGGTTAAAAACCCTAATTGGACAAGAATAAGCCTAGATAGGACGAAAAAGACCTAAATGTTAATCCACTGACACAAATGAATTTATTGGATGCACAAGATTGATTAAAAACCCTAATTGGACAAGAATAAGCCTAGAGAGGACGAAAATGACCTAATTATTCATCCAATGACACAAACACACCTATTGGAAGCACAAGATTTGTTTAAAATCCAAATTGGAGAAGAATAAGCCTAGGGAGGACGAAAATGACCTAAATGTTCATCTAATGACACAAACACACCTATTGGTTGCACAAGATTGGTTAAAAACCCTAATTGGACAAGAATAAGCCTAGAGAGGACGAAAATGACCAAATTTTAATGCAATGACACAAATGAACTTATTAGATGCACAAGATTGGTTAAAAACCCTAATTGGCCAAGAATAAGCATAGGGAGGACGAAAATGACCTAATTGTTCATCCAATGACAGAAATAAACTTATTGGATGCACAAGATTGGTTAAAAACCCAAATTGAATAAGAATAAGCCTAGGGAGGACGAAAATGACCTAAATGTTCATCATATGACACAAACACACCTATTGGATGCACAAGATTGCTTAAAAACCATAATTGGACAAGAAGAAGCCTAGAGAGGACGAATATGACCTAAATGTTTATACAATGACACAAGCGAACTTATTGTATGCACAACATAGGTTAGAAACCCTAATTGACCAAGAATAAGCATAGGGAGGACGAAAATGACCCAATTGTTCATCCAATGACACAAATGAACTTATTGGTTGCACAAGATCGGTTAAAAACCATAATTGCATAAGAATAAGCCTAGGGAGGACGAAAACGACCTAATTGTTCATCCAATGACACAAACACACCTATTGGATGCACAAGATTGGTTAAAAACCCTAATTAGACAAGAATAAGCCTAGGGAGGACGAAAATGACCTAAATGTTCATTCAATGACACAAACACACCTATTGGATTCACAAAATTGGTTAAAAACCATAATTGGACAAGCATAAGCCTAGAGAGCACGAAAATGACCTAAATGTTAATACAATGACACAAATGAATTTATTGACTGCACAAGATTGGTTAAAAACCCTAATTGGACAAGAATAAGCCTAGGGAGGACGAAAATGACCTAATTGTTCATCCAATGACACAAACACACCTATTGGATGCACAAGATTAGTTAAAAACCCTAATTGGACAAGAATAAGCGTAGGTAGGACGAAAATGACGTAAATGTTCATCCATTGACACAAACACACCTATTGGAGGCACAAAATTGGTTAAAAACCCTAATTGGACAAGAATAAGCCTAGAGAGGACGAAAATGACCTAAATGTTCATTCAATGACACAAATGAACTTATTGGATGCACAAGATTGGTTAAAAACCCTAATTGCATAAGAATAAGCATAGGGAGGACGAAAATGACCTAATTGTTCATCCAATGACACAAACACACCTATTGGAAGCACAAGATTGGTTTAAAACCCTAATTGGACAAGAATAAGCCTAGGGAGGACGAAAATGACCTAAATGTTTAACCAATGACACAAACACACCTATTGGATGCACAAGATTGGTTAAAAACCAAAATTGGACAAGAATAAGCCTAGAGAGGACGAAAATGACCTAAATGTTAATACAATGGCACAAATGAACTAGTTGGATGCACAAGATTGGTTAAAAACCCTAATTGGCCAAGAATAAGCATAGGGAGGACGACAATGACCTAATTGTTCATCCAATAACATAAACGAAATTATTGGATGCACAAAATTGGTTAAAAACCCTAATTGGAAAAGAATAAGCCTAGGGAGGACGAAAATGACCTAAATGTTCATTCAATGACACAAACACTCCTATTGGATGCACAAAATTGGTTAAAAACCCTAATTGGACAAGAATAAGCCTAGATAGGACGAAAATGACCTAAATGTTAATCCAATGACACAAATGAATTTATTGGATGCACAAGATTGGTTAAAAACCCTAATTGGACAAGAATAAGCCTAGAGAGGACGAAAATGACCTAATTGTTCATCCAATGACACAAACACACCTATTGGATGCACAAGATTGGTTAAAAACCCTAATTGGACAAGAATAAGCCTACGGAGGACGAAATGACCTAATTGTTCATCCAATGACACAAACCCACCTATTGGATGCACAAGATTGGTTAAAAACCCTAATTGGACAAGAATATGCCTAGAGAGGACGAAAATGACCTAAATGTTTATACAATGACACAAATGAACTTATTGTATGCACAAGATTGGTTAAAAACCCTAACTGGCCAAGAATAAGCCTTGGGAGGACGAAAATGACCGAATTGTTCATCCAATGACACAAATGAACTTATTGGATGCACAAGATTGGTTAAAAACCCTAATTGCATAAGAATAAGCCTATGGAGGACGAATATGACCTAATTGTTCATCCAATGACACAAACACACCTATTGGAAGCACAAGATTTGTTTAAAATCCTAATTGGAGAAGAATAAGCCTAGGGAGGACGAAAATGACCTAAATGTTCATCTAATGACACAAACACACCTATTGGATGCACAAGATTGGTTAAAAACCCTAATTGGACAAGAATAAGCCTAGAGAGGACGAAAATGACCAAATTTTAATGCAATGACACAAATGAACTTATTAGATGCACAAGATTGGTTAAAAACCCTAATTGGCCAAGAATAAGCATAGGGAGGACGAAAATGACCTAATTGTTCATCCAATGGCAGAAATGAACTTATTGGATGCACAAGATTGGTTAAAAACCCAAATTGAATAAGAATAAGCCTAGGGAGGACGAAAATGACCTAAATGTTTATACAATGACACAAGCGAACTTATCGTATGCACAACATAGGTTAAAAACCCTAATTGGCCAAGAATAAGCCTAGGGAGGACGAAAATGACCCAATTGTTCATCCAATGACACAAATGAACTTATTGGTTGCACAAGATCGGTTAAAAACCATAATTGCATAAGAATAAGCCTAGGGAGGACGAAAACGACCTAATTGTTCATCCAATGACACAAACACACCTATTGAGTGCACAAGATTGGTTAAAAACCCTAATTGGACAAGAATAAGCCTAGGGAGGACGAAAATGACCTAAATGTTCATTCAATGACACAAACACACCTATTGGATTCACAAAATTGGTTAAAAACCATAATTGGACAAGAATAAGCCTAGAGAGGACGAAAATGACCTAAATGTTAATCCAATGACACAAATGAATTTATTGACTGCACAAGATTGGTTAAAAACCCTAATTGGACAAGAATAAGCCTAGGGAGGACGAAAATGACCTAATTGTTCATCCAATGACTCAAACACACCTATTGGATGCACAAGATTAGTTAAAAACCATAATTGGACAAGAATAAGCGTAGGTAGGACGAAAATGACGTAAATGTTCATCCATTGACACAAACACACCTATTGGAGGCACAAAATTGGTTAAAAACCCTAATTGGACAAGAATAAGCCTAGAGAGGACGAAAATGACCTAAATGTTCATTCAATGACCCAAACGAACTTATTGGCTGCACAAGATTGGTTAAAACCCTAATTGAATAAGAATAAGCCTATGGAGGACGAAAATGACCTAATTGTTCATCAAATCACACAGACACACCTATTGGATGCACAAGATTGGTTAAAAACCCTAATTGGACATGAATAAGCCTAGAGAGGACGAAAATGACCTAAATGTTTACACAACGACACAAACGAGCTTATTGTATGCACAACATTGGTTAAAAACCCTAATTGGCCAAGAATAAGCCTAGGGAGGACGAAAATGACCCAATTGTTCATCCAATGACACAAATGAACTTATTGGATGCACAAGATCGGTTAAAACCATAATTACATAAGAATAAGCCTAGGGAGGACGAAAACGACCTAATTGTTCATCCAATGACACAAACACACCTATTGGATGCACAAGATTGGTTAAAAACCCTAATTGGACAAGAATAAGCCTAGGGAGGACGAAAATGACCTAAATGTTCATTCAATGACACAAACACACCTATTGGATGCACAAAATTGGTTAAAAACCCTAATCGGACAAGAATAAGCCTAGATAGGACGAAAATGACCTAAATGTTAATCCACTGACACAAATGAATTTATTGGATGCACAAGATTGGTTAAAAACCCTAATTGGACAAGAATAAGCCTAGAGAGGACGAAAATGACCTAATTGTTCATCCAATGACACAAACACACCTATTGGAAGCACAAGATTTGTTTAAAATCCTAATTGGAGAAGAATAAGCCTAGGGAGGACGAAAATGACCTAAATGTTCATCTAATGACACAAACACACCTATTGGATGCACAAGATTGGTTAAAAACCCTAATTGGACAAGAATAAGCCTAGAGAGGACGAAAATGACCAAATTTTAATGCAATGACACAAATGAACTTATTAGATGCACAAGATTGGTTAAAAACCCTAATTGGCCAAGAATAAGCAAAGAGAGGACGAAAATGACCTAATTGTTCATCCAATGACATAAATGAACTTATTGGATGCACAAGATTGGTTAAAAACCCAAATTGAATAAGAATAAGCCTAGGGAGGACGAAAATGACCTAAATGTTTATAAATGACACAAACGAGCTTATTGTATGCACAACATTGGTTAAAAATCCTAATTGGCCAAGAATAAGCCTAGGGAGGACGAAAATGACCCAATTGTTCATCCAATGACACAAACGAACTTATTGGATGCACAAAATCGGTTAAAACCATAATTGCATAAGAATAAGCCTAGGGAGGACGAAAACGACCTAATTGTTCATCCAATGACACAAACACACCTATTGGATGCACAAGATTGGTTAAAAACCCTAATTGGACAAGAATAAGCCTAGGGAGGACGAAAATGACCTAAATGTTCATTCAATGACACAAACACACCTATTGGATGCACAAAATTGGTTAAAAACCCTAATTGGACAAGAATAAGCCTAGATAGGACGAAAATGACCTAAATGTTAATCCAATGACACAAATGAATTTATTGGATGCACAAGATTGGTTAAAAACCCTAATTGGACAAGAATAAGCCTAGAGACGACGAAAATAACCTAATTGTTCATCCAATGACACAAACACACCTATTGGATGCACAAGATTGGTTAAAAACCCTAATTGGACAAGAATAAACCTAGGGAGGACGAAAATGACCTAATTGTTCATCCAATGACACAAACCCACCTATTGGATGCACAAGATTGGTTAAAAACCCTAATTGGACAAGAATATGCCTAGAGAGGACGAAAATGACCTAAATGTTTATACAATGACACAAATGAACTTATTGTATGCACAAGATTGGTTAAAAACCCTAATTGGCCAAGAATAAGCCTAGGGAGGACGAAAATGACCGAATTGTTCATCCAATGACACAAATGAACTTTTTGGATGCACAAGATTGGTTAAAAACCCTAATTGCATAAGAATAAGCCTATGGAGGACGAATATGACCTAATTGTTCATCCAATGACACAAACACACCTACTGGAAGCACAAGATTTGTTTAAAACCCTAATTGGAGAAGAATAAGCCTAGGGAGGACGAAAATGACCTAAATGTTCATCTAATGACACAAACACACCTATTGGATGCACAAGATTGGTTAAAAACCCTAATTGGACAAGAATAAGCCTAGAGAGGACGAAAATGACCAAATTTTAATGCAATGACACAAATGAACTTATTAGATGCACAAGATTGGTTAAAAACCCTAATTGGCCAAGAATAAGCATAGGGAGGACGAAAATGACCTAATTGTTCATCCAATGGCAGAAATGAACTTATTGGATGCACAAGATTGGTTAAAAACCCAAATTGAATAAGAATAAGCCTAGGGAGGACGAAAATGACCTAAATGTTTATACAATGACACAAGCGAACTTATCGTATGCACAACATAGGTTAAAAACCCTAATTGGCCAAGAATAAGCCTAGGGAGGACGAAAATGACCCAATTGTTCATCCAATGACACAAATGAACTTATTGGTTGCACAAGATCGGTTAAAAACCATAATTGCATAAGAATAAGCCTAGGGAGGACGAAAACGACCTAATTGTTCATCCAATGACACAAACACACCTATTGAGTGCACAAGATTGGTTAAAAACCCTAATTGGACAAGAATAAGCCTAGGGAGGACGAAAATGACCTAAATGTTCATTCAATGACACAAACACACCTATTGGATTCACAAAATTGGTTAAAAACCATAATTGGACAAGAATAAGCCTAGAGAGGACGAAAATGACCTAAATGTTAATCCAATGACACAAATGAATTTATTGACTGCACAAGATTGGTTAAAAACCCTAATTGGACAAGAATAAGCCTAGGGAGGACGAAAATGACCTAATTGTTCATCCAATGACTCAAACACACCTATTGGATGCACAAGATTAGTTAAAAACCATAATTGGACAAGAATAAGCGTAGGTAGGACGAAAATGACGTAAATGTTCATCCATTGACACAAACACACCTATTGGAGGCACAAAATTGGTTAAAAACCCTAATTGGACAAGAATAAGCCTAGAGAGGACGAAAATGACCTAAATGTTCATTCAATGACCCAAACGAACTTATTGGCTGCACAAGATTGGTTAAAACCCTAATTGAATAAGAATAAGCCTATGGAGGACGAAAATGACCTAATTGTTCATCAAATCACACAGACACACCTATTGGATGCACAAGATTGGTTAAAAACCCTAATTGGACATGAATAAGCCTAGAGAGGACGAAAATGACCTAAATGTTTACACAACGACACAAACGAGCTTATTGTATGCACAACATTGGTTAAAAACCCTAATTGGCCAAGAATAAGCCTAGGGAGGACGAAAATGACCCAATTGTTCATCCAATGACACAAATGAACTTATTGGATGCACAAGATCGGTTAAAACCATAATTACATAAGAATAAGCCTAGGGAGGACGAAAACGACCTAATTGTTCATCCAATGACACAAACACACCTATTGGATGCACAAGATTGGTTAAAAACCCTAATTGGACAAGAATAAGCCTAGGGAGGACGAAAATGACCTAAATGTTCATTCAATGACACAAACACACCTATTGGATGCACAAAATTGGTTAAAAACCCTAATCGGACAAGAATAAGCCTAGATAGGACGAAAATGACCTAAATGTTAATCCACTGACACAAATGAATTTATTGGATGCACAAGATTGGTTAAAAACCCTAATTGGACAAGAATAAGCCTAGAGAGGACGAAAATGACCTAATTGTTCATCCAATGACACAAACACACCTATTGGAAGCACAAGATTTGTTTAACTTCCTAATTGGAGAAGAATAAGCCTAGGGAGGACGAAAATGACCTAAATGTTCATCTAATGACACAAACACACCTATTGGATGCACAAGATTGGTTAAAAACCCTAATTGGACAAGAATAAGCCTAGAGAGGACGAAAATGACCAAATTTTAATGCAATGACACAAATGAACTTATTAGATGCAAAAGATTGGTTAAAAACCCTAATTGGCCAAGAATAAGCATAGGGAGGACGAAAATGACCTAATTGTTCATCCAATGGCAGAAATGAACTTATTGGATGCACAAGATTGGTTAAAAACCCAAATTGAATAAGAATAAGCCTAGGGAGGACGAAAATGACCTAAATGTTTATACAATGACACAAGCGAACTTATCGTATGCACAACATAGGTTAAAAAACCTAATTGGCCAAGAATAAGCCTAGGGAGGACGAAAATGACCCAATTGTTCATCCAATGACACAAATGAACTTATTGGTTGCACAAGATCGGTTAAAAACCATAATTGCATAAGAATAAGCCTAGGGAGGACGAAAACGACCTAATTGTTCATCCAATGACACAAACACACCTATTGAGTGCACAAGATTGGTTAAAAACCCTAATTGGACAAGAATAAGCCTAGGGAGGGCGAAAATGACCTAAATGTTCATTCAATGACACAAACACACCTATTGGATTCACAAAATTGGTTAAAAACCATAATTGGACAAGAATAAGCCTAGAGAGGACGAAAATGACCTAAATGTTAATCCAATGACACAAATGAATTTATTGACTGCACAAGATTGGTTAAAAACCCTAATTGGACAAGAATAAGCCTAGGGAGGACGAAAATGACCTAATTGTTCATCCAATGACTCAAACACACCTATTGGATGCACAAGATTAGTTAAAAACCATAATTGGACAAGAATAAGCGTAGGTAGGACGAAAATGACGTAAATGTTCATCCATTGACACAAACACACCTATTGGAGGCACAAAATTGGTTAAAAACCCTAATTGGACAAGAATAAGCCTAGAGAGGACGAAAATGACCTAAATGTTCATTCAATGACCCAAACGAACTTATTGGATGCACAAGATTGGTTAAAACCCTAATTGAATAAGAATAAGCCTATGGAGGACGAAAATGACCTAATTGTTCATCAAATCACACAGACACACCTATTGGATGCACAAGATTGGTTAAAAACCCTAATTGGACATGAATAAGCCTAGATAGGACGAAAATGACCTAAATGTTTACACAATGACACAAACGAGCTTATTGTATGCACAACATTGGTTAAAAACCCTAATTGGCCAAGAATAAGCCTAGGGAGGACGAAAATGACCCAATTGTTCATCCAATGACACAAATGAACTTATTGGATGCACAAGATCGGTTAAAACCATAATTACATAAGAATAAGCCTAGGGAGGACGAAAACGACCTAATTGTTCATCCAATGACACAAACACACCTATTGGATGCACAAGATTGGTTAAAAACCCTAATTGGACAAGAATAAGCCTAGGGAGGACGAAAATGACCTAAATGTTCATTCAATGACACAAACACACCTATTGGATGCACAAAATTGGTTAAAAACCCTAATTGGACAAGAATAAGCCTAGATAGGACGAAAATGACCTAAATGTTAATCCAATGACACAAATGAATTTATTGGATGCACAAGATTGGTTAAAAACCCTAATTGGACAAGAATAAGCCTAGAGACGACGAAAATAACCTAATTGTTCATCCAATGACACAAACACACCTATTGGATGCACAAGATTGGTTAAAAACCCTAATTGGACAAGAATAAACCTAGGGAGGACGAAAATGACCTAATTGTTCATCCAATGACACAAACCCACCTATTGGATGCACAAGATTGGTTAAAAACCCTAATTGGACAAGAATATGCCTAGAGAGGACGAAAATGACCTAAATGTTTATACAATGACACAAATGAACTTATTGTATGCACAAGATTGGTTAAAAACCCTAATTGGCCAAGAATAAGCCTAGGGAGGACGAAAATGACCGAATTGTTCATCCAATGACACAAATGAACTTTTTGGATGCACAAGATTGGTTAAAAACCCTAATTGCATAAGAATAAGCCTATGGAGGACGAATATGACCTAATTGTTCATCCAATGACACAAACACACCTACTGGAAGCACAAGATTTGTTTAAAACCCTAATTGGAGAAGAATAAGCCTAGGGAGGACGAAAATGACCTAAATGTTCATCTAATGACACAAACACACCTATTGGATGCACAAGATTGGTTAAAAACCCTAATTGGACAAGAATAAGCCTAGAGAGGACGAAAATGACCAAATTTTAATGCAATGACACAAATGAACTTATTAGATGCACAAGATTGGTTAAAAACCCTAATTGGCCAAGAATAAGCATAGGGAGGACGAAAATGACCTAATTGTTCATCCAATGGCAGAAATGAACTTATTGGATGCACAAGATTGGTTAAAAACCCAAATTGAATAAGAATAAGCCTAGGGAGGACGAAAATGACCTAAATGTTTATACAATGACACAAGCGAACTTATCGTATGCACAACATAGGTTAAAAACCCTAATTGGCCAAGAATAAGCCTAGGGAGGACGAAAATGACCCAATTGTTCATCCAATGACACAAATGAACTTATTGGTTGCACAAGATCGGTTAAAAACCATAATTGCATAAGAATAAGCCTAGGGAGGACGAAAACGACCTAATTGTTCATCCAATGACACAAACACACCTATTGAGTGCACAAGATTGGTTAAAAACCCTAATTGGACAAGAATAAGCCTAGGGAGGGCGAAAATGACCTAAATGTTCATTCAATGACACAAACACACCTATGGGATTCACAAAATTGGTTAAAAACCATAATTGGACAAGAATAAGCCTAGAGAGGACGAAAATGACCTAAATGTTAATCCAATGACACAAATGAATTTATTGACTGCACAAGATTGGTTAAAAACCCTAATTGGACAAGAATAAGCCTAGGGAGGACGAAAATGACCTAATTGTTCATCCAATGACACAAACACACCTATTGGATGCACAAGATTAGTTAAAAACCATAATTGGACAAGAATAAGCGTAGGTAGGACGAAAATGACGTAAATGTTCATCCATTGACACAAACACACCTATTGGAGGCACAAAATTGGTTAAAAACCCTAATTGGACAAGAATAAGCCTAGAGAGGACGAAAATGACCTAAATGTTCATTCAATGACCCAAACGAACTTATTGGCTGCACAAGATTGGTTAAAACCCTAATTGAATAAGAATAAGCCTATGGAGGACGAAAATGACCTAATTGTTCATCAAATCACACAGACACACCTATTGGATGCACAAGATTGGTTAAAAACCCTAATTGGACATGAATAAGCCTAGAGAGGACGAAAATGACCTAAATGTTTACACAACGACACAAACGAGCTTATTGTATGCACAACATTGGTTAAAAACCCTAATTGGCCAAGAATAAGCCTAGGGAGGACGAAAATGACCCAATTGTTCATCCAATGACACAAATGAACTTATTGGATGCACAAGATCGGTTAAAACCATAATTACATAAGAATAAGCCAAGGGAGGACGAAAACGACCTAATTGTTCATCCAATGACACAAACACACCTATTGGATGCACAAGATTGGTTAAAAACCCTAATTGGACAAGAATAAGCCTAGGGAGGACGAAAATGACCTAAATGTTCATTCAATGACACAAACACACCTATTGGATGCACAAAATTGGTTAAGAACCCTAATCGGACAAGAATAAGCCTAGATAGGACGAAAATGACCTAAATGTTAATCCACTGACACAAATGAATTTATTGGATGCACAAGATTGGTTAAAAACCCTAATTGGACAAGAATAAGCCTAGAGAGGACGAAAATGACCTAATTGTTCATCCAATGACACAAACACACCTATTGGAAGCACAAGATTTGTTTAAAATCCTAATTGGAGAAGAATAAGCCTAGGGAGGACGAAAATGACCTAAATGTTCATCTAATGACACAAACACACCTATTGGATGCACAAGATTGGTTAAAAACCCTAATTGGACAAGAATAAGCCTAGAGAGGACGAAAATGACCAAATTTTAATGCAATGACACAAATGAACTTATTAGATGCACAAGATTGGTTAAAAACCCTAATTGGCCAAGAATAAGCATAGGGAGGACGAAAATGACCTAATTGTTCATCCAATGGCAGAAATGAACTTATTGGATGCACAAGATTGGTTAAAAACCCAAATTGAATAAGAATAAGCCTAGGGAGGACGAAAATGACCTAAATGTTTATACAATGACACAAGCGAACTTATCGTATGCACAACATAGGTTAAAAACCCTAATTGGCCAAGAATAAGCCTAGGGAGGACGAAAATGACCCAATTGTTCATCCAATGACACAAATGAACTTATTGGTTGCACAAGATCGGTTAAAAACCATAATTGCATAAGAATAAGCCTAGGGAGGACGAAAACGACCTAATTGTTCATCCAATGACACAAACACACCTATTGAGTGCACAAGATTGGTTAAAAACCCTAATTGGACAAGAATAAGCCTAGGGAGGACGAAAATGACCTAAATGTTCATTCAATGACACAAACACACCTATTGGATTCACAAAATTGGTTAAAAACCATAATTGGACAAGAATAAGCCTAGAGAGGACGAAAATGACCTAAATGTTAATCCAATGACACAAATGAATTTATTGACTGCACAAGATTGGTTAAAAACCCTAATTGGACAAGAATAAGCCTAGGGAGGACGAAAATGACCTAATTGTTCATCCAATGACTCAAACACACCTATTGGATGCACAAGATTAGTTAAAAACCATAATTGGACAAGAATAAGCGTAGGTAGGACGAAAATGACGTAAATGTTCATCCATTGACACAAACACACCTATTGGAGGCACAAAATTGGTTAAAAACCCTAATTGGACAAGAATAAGCCTAGAGAGGACGAAAATGACCTAAATGTTCATTCAATGACCCAAACGAACTTATTGGCTGCACAAGATTGGTTAAAACCCTAATTGAATAAGAATAAGCCTATGGAGGACGAAAATGACCTAATTGTTCATCAAATCACACAGACACACCTATTGGATGCACAAGATTGGTTAAAAACCCTAATTGGACATGAATAAGCCTAGATAGGACGAAAATGACCTAAATGTTTACACAATGACACAAACGAGCTTATTTTATGCACAACATTGGTTAAAAACCCTAATTGGCCAAGAATAAGCCTAGGGAGGACGAAAATGACCCAATTGTTCATCCAATGACACAAATGAACTTATTGGATGCACAAGATCGGTTAAAACCATAATTACATAAGAATAAGCCTAGGGAGGACGAAAACGACCTAATTGTTCATCCAATGACACAAACACACCTATTGGATGCACAAGATTGGTTAAAAACCCTAATTGGACAAGAATAAGCCTAGGGAGGACGAAAATGACCTAAATGTTCATTCAATGACACAAACACACCTATTGGATGCACAAAATTGGTTAAAAACCCTAATTGGACAAGAATAAGCCTAGATAGGACGAAAATGACCTAAATGTTAATCCAATGACACAAATGAATTTATTGGATGCACAAGATTGGTTAAAAACCCTAATTGGACAAGAATAAGCCTAGAGACGACGAAAATAACCTAATTGTTCATCCAATGACACAAACACACCTATTGGATGCACAAGATTGGTTAAAAACCCTAATTGGACAAGAATAAACCTAGGGAGGACGAAAATGACCTAATTGTTCATCCAATGACACAAACCCACCTATTGGATGCACAAGATTGGTTAAAAACCCTAATTGGACAAGAATATGCCTAGAGAGGACGAAAATGACCTAAATGTTTATACAATGACACAAATGAACTTATTGTATGCACAAGATTGGTTAAAAACCCTAATTGGAAAAGAATAAGCCTAGGGAGGACGAAAATGACCGAATTGTTCATCCAATGACACAAATGAACTTATTGGATGCACAAGATTGGTTAAAAACCCTAATTGCATAAGAATAAGCCTTTGGAGGACGAATATGACCTAATTGTTCATCCAATGACACAAACACACCTATTGGAAGCACAAGATTTGTTTAAAATCCTAATTGGAGAAGAATAAGCCTAGGGAGGACGAAAATCACCTAAATGTTCATACAATGACACAAGCGAACTTATCGTATGCACAACATAGGTTAAAAACCCTAATTGGCCAAGAATAAGCCTAGGGAGGACGAAAATGACCCAATTGTTCATCCAATGACACAAATGAACTTATTGGTTGCACAAGATCGGTTAAAAACCATAATTGCATAAGAATAAGCCTAGGGAGGACGAAAACGACCTAATTGTTCATCCAATGACACAAACACACCTATTGAGTGCACAAGATTGGTTAAAAACCCTAATTGGACAAGAATAAGCCTAGGGAGGGCGAAAATGACCTAAATGTTCATTCAATGACACAAACACACCTATGGGATTCACAAAATTGGTTAAAAACCATAATTGGACAAGAATAAGCCTAGAGAGGACGAAAATGAC
>JBBPBT010000228.1:1059361-1072320 GCA_037974875.1 Cicer bijugum
CAAACACACCTATTGGATGCACAAGATTAGTTAAAAACCATAATTGGACAAGAATAAGCGTAGGTAGGACGAAAATGACGTAAATGTTCATCCATTGACACAAACACACCTATTGGAGGCACAAAATTGGTTAAAAACCCTAATTGGACAAGAATAAGCCTAGAGAGGACGAAAATGACCTAAATGTTCATTCAATGACCCAAACGAACTTATTGGCTGCACAAGATTGGTTAAAACCCTAATTGAATAAGAATAAGCCTATGGAGGACGAAAATGACCTAATTGTTCATCAAATCACACAGACACACCTATTGGATGCACAAGATTGGTTAAAAACCCTAATTGGACATGAATAAGCCTAGATAGGACGAAAATGACCTAAATGTTTACACAATGACACAAACGAGCTTATTTTATGCACAACATTGGTTAAAAACCCTAATTGGCCAAGAATAAGCCTAGGGAGGACGAAAATGACCCAATTGTTCATCCAATGACACAAATGAACTTATTGGATGCACAAGATCGGTTAAAACCATAATTACATAAGAATAAGCCTAGGGAGGACGAAAACGACCTAATTGTTCATCCAATGACACAAACACACCTATTGGATGCACAAGATTGGTTAAAAACCCTAATTGGACAAGAATAAGCCTAGGGAGGACGAAAATGACCTAAATGTTCATTCAATGACACAAACACACCTATTGGATGCACAAAATTGGTTAAAAACCCTAATTGGACAAGAATAAGCCTAGATAGGACGAAAATGACCTAAATGTTAATCCAATGACACAAATGAATTTATTGGATGCACAAGATTGGTTAAAAACCCTAATTGGACAAGAATAAGCCTAGAGACGACGAAAATAACCTAATTGTTCATCCAATGACACAAACACACCTATTGGATGCACAAGATTGGTTAAAAACCCTAATTGGACAAGAATAAACCTAGGGAGGACGAAAATGACCTAATTGTTCATCCAATGACACAAACCCACCTATTGGATGCACAAGATTGGTTAAAAACCCTAATTGGACAAGAATATGCCTAGAGAGGACGAAAATGACCTAAATGTTTATACAATGACACAAATGAACTTATTGTATGCACAAGATTGGTTAAAAACCCTAATTGGCCAAGAATAAGCCTAGGGAGGACGAAAATGACCGAATTGTTCATCCAATGACACAAATGAACTTATTGGATGCACAAGATTGGTTAAAAACCCTAATTGCCTAAGAATAAGCCTATGGAGGACGAATATGACCTAATTGTTCATCCAATGACACAAACACAGCTATTGGAAGCACAAGATTTGTTTAAAACCCTAATTGGAGAAGAATAAGCCTAGGGAGGACGAAAATGACCTAAATGTTCATCTAATGACACAAACACACCTATTGGATGCACAAGATTGGTTAAAAACCCTAATTGGACAAGAATAAGCCTAGAGAGGACGAAAATGACCAAATTTTAATGCAATGACACAAATGAACTTATTAGATGCACAAGATTGGTTAAAAACCCTAATTGGCCAAGAATAAGCATAGGGAGGACGAAAATGACCTAATTGTTCATCCAATGACAGAAATGAACTTATTGGATGCACAAGATTGGTTAAAAACCCAAATTGAATAAGAATAAGCCTAGGGAGGACGAAAATGAACTAAATGTTCATCAAATGACACAAACACACCTATTGGATGCACAGCATTGCTTAAAAATCCTAATTGGACAAGAAGAAGCCTAGAGAGGACGAATATGACCTAAATGTTTATACAATGACACAAGCGAACTTATCGTATGCACAACATAGGTTAAAAACCCTAATTGGCCAAGAATAAGCCTAGGGAGGACGAAAATGACCCAATTGTTCATCCAATGACACAAATGAACTTATTGGTTGCACAAGATCGGTTAAAAACCATAATTGCATAAGAATAAGCCTAGGGAGGACGAAAACGACCTAATTGTTCATCCAATGACACAAACACACCTATTGAGTGCACAAGATTGGTTAAAAACCCTAATTGGACAAGAATAAGCCTAGGGAGGGCGAAAATGACCTAAATGTTCATTCAATGACACAAACACACCTATGGGATTCACAAAATTGGTTAAAAACCATAATTGGACAAGAATAAGCCTAGAGAGGACGAAAATGACCTAAATGTTAATCCAATGACACAAATGAATTTATTGACTGCACAAGATTGGTTAAAAACCCTAATTGGACAAGAATAAGCCTAGGGAGGACGAAAATGACCTAATTGTTCATCCAATGACACAAACACACCTATTGGATGCACAAGATTAGTTAAAAACCATAATTGGACAAGAATAAGCGTAGGTAGGACGAAAATGACGTAAATGTTCATCCATTGACACAAACACACCTATTGGAGGCACAAAATTGGTTAAAAACCCTAATTGGACAAGAATAAGCCTAGAGAGGACGAAAATGACCTAAATGTTCATTCAATGACCCAAACGAACTTATTGGCTGCACAAGATTGGTTAAAACCCTAATTGAATAAGAATAAGCCTATGGAGGACGAAAATGACCTAATTGTTCATCAAATCACACAGACACACCTATTGGATGCACAAGATTGGTTAAAAACCCTAATTGGACATGAATAAGCCTAGATAGGACGAAAATGACCTAAATGTTTACACAATGACACAAACGAGCTTATTGTATGCACAACATTGGTTAAAAACCCTAATTGGCCAAGAATAAGCCTAGGGAGGACGAAAATGACCCAATTGTTCATCCAATGACACAAATGAACTTATTGGATGCACAAGATCGGTTAAAACCATAATTACATAAGAATAAGCCTAGGGAGGACGAAAACGACCTAATTGTTCATCCAATGACACAAACACACCTATTGGATGCACAAGATTGGTTAAAAACCCTAATTGGACAAGAATATGCCTAGAGAGGACGAAAATGACCTAAATGTTTATACAATGACACAAATGAACTTATTGTATGCACAAGATTGGTTAAAAACCCTAATTGGCAAAGAATAAGCCTAGGGAGGACGAAAATGACCGAATTGTTCATCCAATGACACAAATGAACTTATTGGATGCACAAGATTGGTTAAAAACCCTAATTGCATAAGAATAAGCCTTTGGAGGACGAATATGACCTAATTGTTCATCCAATGACACAAACACACCTATTGGAAGCACAAGATTTGTTTAAAATCCTAATTGGAGAAGAATAAGCCTAGGGAGGACGAAAATGACCTAAATGTTCATACAATGACACAAGCGAACTTATCGTATGCACAACATAGGTTAAAAACCCTAATTAGCCAAGAATAAGCCTAGGGAGGACGAAAATGACCCAATTGTTCATCCAATGACACAAATGAACTTATTGGTTGCACAAGATCGGTTAAAAACCATAATTGCATAAGAATAAGCCTAGGGAGGACGAAAACGACCTAATTGTTCATCCAATGACACAAACACACCTATTGAGTGCACAAGATTGGTTAAAAACCCTAATTGGACAAGAATAAGCCTAGGGAGGGCGAAAATGACCTAAATGTTCATTCAATGACACAAACACACCTATGGGATTCACAAAATTGGTTAAAAACCATAATTGGACAAGAATAAGCCTAGAGAGGACGAAAATGACATAAATGTTATTCCAATGACACAAATGAATTTATTGACTGCACAAGATTGGTTAAAAACCCTAATTGGACAAGAATAAGCCTATGGAGGACGAAAATGACGTAAATGTTCATCCAATGACACAAACACACCTATTGGAGGCACAAAATTGGTTAAAAACCCTAATTGGACAAGAATAAGCCTAGAGAGGACGAAAATGACCTAAATGTTCATTCAATGACCCAAACGAACTTATTGGCTGCACAAGATTGGTTAAAACCCTAATTGAATAAGAATAAGCCTATGGAGGACGAAAATGACCTAATTGTTCATCAAATCACACAGACACACCTATTGGATGCACAAGATTGGTTAAAAACCCTAATTGGACATGAATAAGCCTAGAGAGGACGAAAATGACCTAAATGTTTACACAACGACACAAACGAGCTTATTGTATGCACAACATTGGTTAAAAACCCTAATTGGCCAAGAATAAGCCTAGGGAGGACGAAAATGACCCAATTGTTCATCCAATGACACAAATGAACTTATTGGATGCACAAGATCGGTTAAAACCATAATTACATAAGAATAAGCCTAGGGAGGACGAAAACGACCTAATTGTTCATCCAATGACACAAACACACCTATTGGATGCACAAGATTGGTTAAAAACCCTAATTGGACAAGAATAAGCCTAGGGAGGACGAAAATGACCTAAATGTTCATTCAATGACACAAACACACCTATTGGATGCACAAAATTGGTTAAAAACCCTAATCGGACAAGAATAAGCCTAGATAGGACGAAAATGACCTAAATGTTAATCCACTGACACAAATGAATTTATTGGATGCACAAGATTGGTTAAAAACCCTAATTGGACAAGAATAAGCCTAGAGAGGACGAAAATGACCTAATTGTTCATCCAATGACACAAACACACCTATTGGAAGCACAAGATTTGTTTAAAATCCTAATTGGAGAAGAATAAGCCTAGGGAGGACGAAAATGACCTAAATGTTCATCTAATGACACAAACACACCTATTGGATGCACAAGATTGGTTAAAAACCCTAATTGGACAAGAATAAGCCTAGAGAGGACGAAAATGACCAAATTTTAATGCAATGACACAAATGAACTTATTAGATGCACAAGATTGGTTAAAAACCCTAATTGGCCAAGAATAAGCATAGGGAGGACGAAAATGACCTAATTGTTCATCCAATGGCAGAAATGAACTTATTGGATGCACAAGATTGGTTAAAAACCCAAATTGAATAAGAATAAGCCTAGGGAGGACGAAAATGACCTAAATGTTTATACAATGACACAAGCGAACTTATCGTATGCACAACATAGGTTAAAAACCCTAATTGGCCAAGAATAAGCCTAGGGAGGACGAAAATGACCCAATTGTTCATCCAATGACACAAATGAACTTATTGGTTGCACAAGATCGGTTAAAAACCATAATTGCATAAGAATAAGCCTAGGGAGGACGAAAACGACCTAATTGTTCATCCAATGACACAAACACACCTATTGAGTGCACAAGATTGGTTAAAAACCCTAATTGGACAAGAATAAGCCTAGGGAGGACGAAAATGACCTAAATGTTCATTCAATGACACAAACACACCTATTGGATTCACAAAATTGGTTAAAAACCATAATTGGACAAGAATAAGCCTAGAGAGGACGAAAATGACCTAAATGTTAATCCAATGACACAAATGAATTTATTGACTGCACAAGATTGGTTAAAAACCCTAATTGGACAAGAATAAGCCTAGGGAGGACGAAAATGACCTAATTGTTCATCCAATGACTCAAACACACCTATTGGATGCACAAGATTAGTTAAAAACCATAATTGGACAAGAATAAGCGTAGGTAGGACGAAAATGACGTAAATGTTCATCCATTGACACAAACACACCTATTGGAGGCACAAAATTGGTTAAAAACCCTAATTGGACAAGAATAAGCCTAGAGAGGACGAAAATGACCTAAATGTTCATTCAATGACCCAAACGAACTTATTGGATGCACAAGATTGGTTAAAACCCTAATTGAATAAGAATAAGCCTATGGAGGACGAAAATGACCTAATTGTTCATCAAATCACACACACACACCTATTGGATGCACAAGATTGGTTAAAAACCCTAACTGGACAAGAATAAGCCTAGGGAGGACGAAATGACCTAATTGTTCATCCAATGACACAAACCCACCTATTGGATGCACAAGATTGGTTAAAAACCCTAATTGGACAAGATTATGCCTAGAGAGGACGAAAATGACCTAAATGTTTATACAATGACACAAATGAACTTATTGTATGCACAAGATTGGTTAAAAACCCTAACTGGCCAAGAATAAGCCTTGGGAGGACGAAAATGACCGAATTGTTCATCCAATGACACAAATGAACTTATTGGATGCACAAGATTGGTTAAAAACCCTAATTGCATAAGAATAAGCCTATGGAGGACGAATATGACCTAATTGTTCATCCAATGACACAAACACACCTATTGGAAGCACAAGATTTGTTTAAAATCCTAATTGGAGAAGAATAAGCCTAGGGAGGACGAAAATGACCTAAATGTTCATCTAATGACACAAACACACCTATTGGATGCACAAGATTGGTTAAAAACCCTAATTGGACAAGAATAAGCCTAGAGAGGACGAAAATGACCAAATTTTAATGCAATGACACAAATGAACTTATTAGATGCACAAGATTGGTTAAAAACCCTAATTGGCCAAGAATAAGCATAGGGAGGACGAAAATGACCTAATTGTTCATCCAATGGCAGAAATGAACTTATTGGATGCACAAGATTGGTTAAAAACCCAAATTGAATAAGAATAAGCCTAGGGAGGACGAAAATGACCTAAATGTTTATACAATGACACAAGCGAACTTATCGTATGCACAACATAGGTTAAAAACCCTAATTGGCCAAGAATAAGCCTAGGGAGGACGAAAATGACCCAATTGTTCATCCAATGACACAAATGAACTTATTGGTTGCACAAGATCGGTTAAAAACCATAATTGCATAAGAATAAGCCTAGGGAGGACGAAAACGACCTAATTGTTCATCCAATGACACAAACACACCTATTGGATGCACAAGATTGGTTAAAAACCCTAATTGGACAAGAATAAGCCTAGGGAGGACGAAAATGACCTAAATGTTCATTCAATGACACAAACACACCTATTGGATGCACAAAATTGGTTAAAAACCCTAATCGGACAAGAATAAGCCTAGATAGGACGAAAATGACCTAAATGTTAATCCACTGACACAAATGAATTTATTGGATGCACAAGATTGGTTAAAAACCCTAATTGGACAAGAATAAGCCTAGAGAGGACGAAAATGACCTAATTGTTCATCCAATGACACAAACACACCTATTGGAAGCACAAGATTTGTTTAAAATCCTAATTGGAGAAGAATAAGCCTAGGGAGGACGAAAATGACCTAAATGTTCATCTAATGACACAAACACACCTATTGGATGCACAAGATTGGTTAAAAACCCTAATTGGACAAGAATAAGCCTAGAGAGGACGAAAATGACCAAATTTTAATGCAATGACACAAATGAACTTATTAGATGCACAAGATTGGTTAAAAACCCTAATTGGCCAAGAATAAGCAAAGGGAGGACGAAAATGACCTAATTGTTCATCCAATGACATAAATGAACTTATTGGATGCACAAGATTGGTTAAAAACCCAAATTGAATAAGAATAAGCCTAGGGAGGACGAAAATGACCTAAATGTTTATAAATGACACAAACGAGCTTATTGTATGCACAACATTGGTTAAAAACCCTAATTGGCCAAGAATAAGCCTAGGGAGGACGAAAATGATCCAATTGTTCATCCAATGACACAAACGAACTTATTGGATGCACAAAATCGGTTAAAACCATAATTGCATAAGAATAAGCCTAGGGAGGACGAAAACGACCTAATTGTTCATCCAATGACACAAACACACCTATTGGATGCACAAGATTGGTTAAAAACCCTAATTGGACAAGAATAAGCCTAGGGAGGACGAAAATGACCTAAATGTTCATTCAATGACACAAACACACCTATTGGATGCACAAAATTGGTTAAAAACCCTAATTGGACAAGAATAAGCCTAGATAGGACGAAAATGACCTAAATGTTAATCCAATGACACAAATGAATTTATTGGATGCACAAGATTGGTTAAAAACCCTAATTGGACAAGAATAAGCCTAGAGACGACGAAAATAACCTAATTGTTCATCCAATGACACAAACACACCTATTGGATGCACAAGATTGGTTAAAAACCCTAATTGGACAAGAATAAACCTAGGGAGGACGAAAATGACCTAATTGTTCATCCAATGACACAAACCCACCTATTGGATGCACAAGATTGGTTAAAAACCCTAATTGGACAAGAATATGCCTAGAGAGGACGAAAATGACCTAAATGTTTATACAATGACACAAATGAACTTATTGTATGCACAAGATTGGTTAAAAACCCTAATTGGCCAAGAATAAGCCTAGGGAGGACGAAAATGACCGAATTGTTCATCCAATGACACAAATGAACTTATTGGATGCACAAGATTGGTTAAAAACCCTAATTGCCTAAGAATAAGCCTATGGAGGACGAATATGACCTAATTGTTCATCCAATGACACAAACACAGCTATTGGAAGCACAAGATTTGTTTAAAACCCTAATTGGAGAAGAATAAGCCTAGGGAGGACGAAAATGACCTAAATGTTCATCTAATGACACAAACACACCTATTGGATGCACAAGATTGGTTAAAAACCCTAATTGGACAAGAATAAGCCTAGAGAGGACGAAAATGACCAAATTTTAATGCAATGACACAAATGAACTTATTAGATGCACAAGATTGGTTAAAAACCCTAATTGGCCAAGAATAAGCATAGGGAGGACGAAAATGACCTAATTGTTCATCCAATGACAGAAATGAACTTATTGGATGCACAAGATTGGTTAAAAACCCAAATTGAATAAGAATAAGCCTAGGGAGGACGAAAATGAACTAAATGTTCATCAAATGACACAAACACACCTATTGGATGCACAGCATTGCTTAAAAATCCTAATTGGACAAGAAGAAGCCTAGAGAGGACGAATATGACCTAAATGTTTATACAATGACACAAGCGAACTTATCGTATGCACAACATAGGTTAAAAACCCTAATTGGCCAAGAATAAGCCTAGGGAGGACGAAAATGACCCAATTGTTCATCCAATGACACAAATGAACTTATTGGTTGCACAAGATCGGTTAAAAACCATAATTGCATAAGAATAAGCCTAGGGAGGACGAAAACGACCTAATTGTTCATCCAATGACACAAACACACCTATTGAGTGCACAAGATTGGTTAAAAACCCTAATTGGACAAGAATAAGCCTAGGGAGGGCGAAAATGACCTAAATGTTCATTCAATGACACAAACACACCTATGGGATTCACAAAATTGGTTAAAAACCATAATTGGACAAGAATAAGCCTAGAGAGGACGAAAATGACCTAAATGTTAATCCAATGACACAAATGAATTTATTGACTGCACAAGATTGGTTAAAAACCCTAATTGGACAAGAATAAGCCTAGGGAGGACGAAAATGACCTAATTGTTCATCCAATGACACAAACACACCTATTGGATGCACAAGATTAGTTAAAAACCCTAATTGGACAAGAATAAGCGTAGGTAGGACGAAAATGACGTAAATGTTCATCCATTGACACAAACACACCTATTGGAGGCACAAAATTGGTTAAAAACCCTAATTGGACAAGAATAAGCCTAGAGAGGACGAAAATGACCTAAATGTTCATTCAATGACCCAAACGAACTTATTGGCTGCACAAGATTGGTTAAAACCCTAATTGAATAAGAATAAGCCTATGGAGGACGAAAATGACCTAATTGTTCATCAAATCACACAGACACACCTATTGGATGCACAAGATTGGTTAAAAACCCTAATTGGACATGAATAAGCCTAGATAGGACGAAAATGACCTAAATGTTTACACAATGACACAAACGAGCTTATTTTATGCACAACATTGGTTAAAAACCCTAATTGGCCAAGAATAAGCCTAGGGAGGACGAAAATGACCCAATTGTTCATCCAATGACACAAATGAACTTATTGGATGCACAAGATCGGTTAAAACCATAATTACATAAGAATAAGCCTAGGGAGGACGAAAACGACCTAATTGTTCATCCAATGACACAAACACACCTATTGGATGCACAAGATTGGTTAAAAACCCTAATTGGACAAGAATATGCCTAGAGAGGACGAAAATGACCTAAATGTTTATACAATGACACAAATGAACTTATTGTATGCACAAGATTGGTTAAAAACCCTAATTGGCAAAGAATAAGCCTAGGGAGGACGAAAATGACCGAATTGTTCATCCAATGACACAAATGAACTTATTGGATGCACAAGATTGGTTAAAAACCCTAATTGCATAAGAATAAGCCTTTGGAGGACGAATATGACCTAATTGTTCATCCAATGACACAAACACACCTATTGGAAGCACAAGATTTGTTTAAAATCCTAATTGGAGAAGAATAAGCCTAGGGAGGACGAAAATGACCTAAATGTTCATACAATGACACAAGCGAACTTATCGTATGCACAACATAGGTTAAAAACCCTAATTGGCCAAGAATAAGCCTAGGGAGGACGAAAATGACCCAATTGTTCATCCAATGACACAAATGAACTTATTGGTTGCACAAGATCGGTTAAAAACCATAATTGCATAAGAATAAGCCTAGGGAGGACGAAAACGACCTAATTGTTCATCCAATGACACAAACACACCTATTGGATGCACAAGATTGGTTAAAAACCCTAATTGGACAAGAATAAGCCTAGGGAGGACGAAAATGACCTAAATGTTCATTCAATGACACAAACACACCTATTGGATGCACAAAATTGGTTAAAAACCCTAATCGGACAAGAATAAGCCTAGATAGGACGAAAATGACCTAAATGTTAATCCACTGACACAAATGAATTTATTGGATGCACAAGATTGGTTAAAAACCCTAATTGGACAAGAATAAGCCTAGAGAGGACGAAAATGACCTAATTGTTCATCCAATGACACAAACACACCTATTGGAAGCACAAGATTTGTTTAACTTCCTAATTGGAGAAGAATAAGCCTAGGGAGGACGAAAATGACCTAAATGTTCATCTAATGACACAAACACACCTATTGGATGCACAAGATTGGTTAAAAACCCTAATTGGACAAGAATAAGCCTAGAGAGGACGAAAATGACCAAATTTTAATGCAATGACACAAATGAACTTATTAGATGCACAAGATTGGTTAAAAACCCTAATTGGCCAAGAATAAGCATAGGGAGGACGAAAATGACCTAATTGTTCATCCAATGGCAGAAATGAACTTATTGGATGCACAAGATTGGTTAAAAACCCAAATTGAATAAGAATAAGCCTAGGGAGGACGAAAATGACCTAAATGTTTATACAATGACACAAGCGAACTTATCGTATGCACAACATAGGTTAAAAACCCTAATTGGCCAAGAATAAGCCTAGGGAGGACGAAAATGACCCAATTGTTCATCCAATGACACAAATGAACTTATTGGTTGCACAAGATCGGTTAAAAACCATAATTGCATAAGAATAAGCCTAGGGAGGACGAAAACGACCTAATTGTTCATCCAATGACACAAAGACACCTATTGAGTGCACAAGATTGGTTAAAAACCCTAATTGGACAAGAATAAGCCTAGGGAGGACGAAAATGAACTAAATGTTCATTCAATGACACAAACACACCTATTGGATTCACAAAATTGGTTAAAAACCATAATTGGACAAGAATAAGCCTAGAGAGGACGAAAATGACCTAAATGTTAATCCAATGACACAAATGAATTTATTGACTGCACAAGATTGGTTAAAAACCCTAATTGGACAAGAATAAGCCAAGGGAGGACGAAAATGACCTAATTGTTCATCCAATGACTCAAACACACCTATTGGATGCACAAGATTAGTTAAAAACCATAATTGGACAAGAATAAGCGTAGGTAGGACGAAAATGACGTAAATGTTCATCCATTGACACAAACACACCTATTGGAGGCACAAAATTGGTTAAAAACCCTAATTGGACAAGAATAAGCCTAGAGAGGACGAAAATGACCTAAATGTTCATTCAATGACCCAAACGAACTTATTGGATGCACAAGATTGGTTAAAACCCTAATTGAATAAGAATAAGCCTATGGAGGACGAAAATGACCTAATTGTTCATCAAATCACACACACACACCTATTGGATGCACAAGATTGGTTAAAAACCCTAACTGGACAAGAATAAGCCTAGGGAGGACGAAATGACCTAATTGTTCATCCAATGACACAAACCCACCTATTGGATGCACAAGATTGGTTAAAAACCCTAATTGGACAAGATTATGCCTAGAGAGGACGAAAATGACCTAAATGTTTATACAATGACACAAATGAACTTATTGTATGCACAAGATTGGTTAAAAACCCTAACTGGCCAAGAATAAGCCTTGGGAGGACGAAAATGACCGAATTGTTCATCCAATGACACAAATGAACTTATTGGATGCACAAGATTGGTTAAAAACCCTAATTGCATAAGAATAAGCCTATGGAGGACGAATATGACCTAATTGTTCATCCAATGACACAAACACACCTATTGGAAGCACAAGATTTGTTTAAAATCCTAATTGGAGAAGAATAAGCCTAGGGAGGACGAAAATGACCTAAATGTTCATACAATGACACAAGCGAACTTATCGTATGCACAACATAGGTTAAAAACCCTAATTGGCCAAGAATAAGCCTAGGGAGGACGAAAATGACCCAATTGTTCATCCAATGACACAAATGAACTTATTGGTTGCACAAGATAGGTTAAAAACCATAATTGCATAAGAATAAGCCTAGGGAGGACGAAAACGACCTAATTGTTCATCCAATGACACAAACACACCTATTGAGTGCACAAGATTGGTTAAAAACCCTAATTGGACAAGAATAAGCCTAGGGAGGGCGAAAATGACCTAAATGTTCATTCAATGACACAAACACACCTATGGGATTCACAAAATTGGTTAAAAACCATAATTGGACAAGAATAAGCCTAGAGAGGACGAAAATGAC
>JBBPBT010000228.1:1079174-1136285 GCA_037974875.1 Cicer bijugum
TATTGGATGCACAAGATTGGTTAAAAACCCAAATTGAATAAGAATAAGCCTAGGGAGGACGAAAATGACCTAAATGTTTATACAATGACACAAGCGAACTTATCGTATGCACAACAAAGGTTAAAAACCCTAATTGGCCAAGAATAAGCCTAGGGAGGACGAAAATGACCCAATTGTTCATCCAATGACACAAATGAACTTATTGGTTGCACAAGATCGGTTAAAAACCATAATTGCATAAGAATAAGCCTAGGGAGGACGAAAACGACCTAATTGTTCATCCAATAACCCAAACACACCTATTGAGTGCACAAGATTGGTTAAAAACCCTAATTGGACAAGAATAAGCCTAGGGAGGACGAAAATGACCTAAATGTTCATTCAATGACACAGACACACCTATTGGATGCACAAAATTGGTTAAAAACCCTAATCGGACAAGAATAAGCCTAGATAGGACGAAAATGACCTAAATGTTAATCCACTGACACAAATGAATTTATTGGATGCACAAGATTGGTTAAAAACCCTAATTGGACAAGAATAAGCCTAGAGAGGACGAAAATGACCTAATTGTTCATCCAATGACACAAACACACCTATTGGAAGCACAAGATTTGTTTAAAATCCTAATTGGAGAAGAATAAGCCTAGGGAGGACGAAAATGACCTAAATGTTCATCTAATGACACAAACACACCTATTGGATGCACAAGATAGGTTAAAAACCCTAATTGGACAAGAATAAGCCTAGAGAGGACGAAAATGACCAAATTTTAATGCAATGACACAAATGAACTTATTAGATGCACAAGATTGGTTAAAAACCCTAATTGGCCAAGAATAAGCATAGGGACGACGAAAATGACCTAATTGTTCATCCAATGGCAGAAATGAACTTATTGGATGCACAAGATTGGTTAAAAACCCAAATTGAATAAGAATAAGCCTAGGGAGGACGAAAATGACCTAAATGTTTATACAATGACACAAGCGAACTTATCGTATGCACAACAAAGGTTAAAAACCCTAATTGGCCAAGAATAAGCCTAGGGAGGACGAAAATGACCCAATTGTTCATCCAATGACACAAATGAACTTATTGGTTGCACAAGATCGGTTAAAAACCATAATTGCATAAGAATAAGCCTAGGGAGGACGAAAACGACCTAATTGTTCATCCAATAACCCAAACACACCTATTGAGTGCACAAGATTGGTTAAAAACCCTAATTGGACAAGAATAAGCCTAGGGAGGACGAAAATGACCTAAATGTTCATTCAATGACACAAACACACCTATTGGATTCACAAAATTGGTTAAAAACCATAATTGGACAAGAATAAGCCTAGGGAGGACGAAAATGACCCAATTGTTCATCCAATGACACAAATGAACTTATTGGATGCACATGATCGGTTAAAACCATAATTGCATAAGAATAAGCCTAAGGAGGAGGAAAACGACCTAATTGTTCATCCAATGACACAAACACACCTGTTGGATGCACAAGATTGGTTAAAAACCCTAATTGGACAAGAATAAGCCTAGGGAGGACGAAAATGACCTAAATGTTCATTCAATGACACAAACACACCTATTGGATGCACAAAATTGGTTAAAAACCCTAATTGGACAAGAATAAGCCTAGATAGGACGAAAATGACCTAAATGTTAATCCACTGACACAAATGAATTTATTGGATGCACAAGATTGGTTAAAAACCCTAATTAGACAAGAATAAGCCTAGAGAGGACGAAAATGACCTAATTGTTCATCCAATGACACAAACACACCTATTGGAAGCACAAGATTTGTTTAAAATCCTAATTGGAGAAGAATAAGCCTAGGGAGGACGAAAATGACCTAAATGTTCATCTAATGACACAAACACACCTATTGGATGCACAAGATTGGTTAAAAACCCTAATTGGACAAGAATAAGCCTAGAGAGGACGAAAATGACCAAATTTTAATGCAATGACACAAATGAACTTATTAGATGCACAAGATTGGTTAAAAACCCTAACTGGCCAAGAATAAGCATAGGGAGGACGAAAATGACCTAATTGTTCATCCAATGACAGAAATGAACTTATTGGATGCACAAGATTGGTTAAAAACCCAAATTGAATAAGAATATGCCTAGGGAGGACGAAAATGACCTAAATTTTCATCAAATGACACAAACACACCTATTGGATGCACAAGATTGCTTAAAAACCCTAATTGGACAAGAAGAAGCCTAGAGAGGACGAATATGACCTAAATGTTTATACAATGACACAAGCGAACTTATTGTATGCACAACATAGGTTAGAAGCCCTAATTGGCCAAGAATAAGCCTAGGGAGGACGAAAATGACCCAATTGTTCATCCAATGACACAAATGAACTTATTGGTTGCACAAGATCGGTTAAAAACCATAATTGCATAAGAATAAGCCTAGGGAGGACGAAAACGACCTAATTGTTCATCCAATGACACAAACACACCTATTGGATGCACAAGATTGGTTAAAAACCCTAATTGGACAAGAATAAGCCTAGGGAGGACGAAAATGACCTAAATGTTCATTCAATGACACAAACACACCTATTGGATTCACAAAATTGGTTAAAAACCATAATTGGACAAGCATAAGCCTAGAGAGGACGAAAATGACCTAAATGTTAATCCAATGACACTAATGAATTTATTGACTGCACAAGATTGGTTAAAAACCCTAATTGGACAAGAATAAGCTTAGGGAGGACGAAAATGACCTAATTGTTCATCCAATGACACAAACACACCTATTGGATGCACAAGATTAGTTAAAAACCCTAATTGGACAAGAATAAGCGTAGGTAGGACGAAAATGACGTAAATGTTCATCCATTGACACAAACACACCTATTGGATCCACAAGATTGGTTAAAAACCCTAATTGGACAAGAATAAGCCTAGGGAGGACGAAAATAACCTAAATGTTCATTCAATGACACAAACACACCTATTGGATTCACAAAATTGGTTAAAAACCATAATTGGACAAGCATAAGCCTAGAGAGGACGAAAATGACCTAAATGTTCATTCAATGACACAAATGAACTTATTGGATGCACAAGATTGGTTAAAAACCCTAATTGCATAAGAATAAGCCTAGGGAGGACGAAAATGACCTAATTGGTCATCCAATGACACAAACACACCTATTGGAAGCACAAGATTGGTTTAAAACCCTAATTGGACAAGAATAAGCCTAGGGAGGACGAAAATGACCTAAATGTTTAACCAATGACACAAACACACCTATTGGATGCACAAGATTGGTTAAAAACCATAATTGGACAAGAATAAGCCTAGAGAGGACGAAAATAACCTAAATGTTAATACAATGGCACAAATGAACTAGTTGGATGCACAAGATTGGTTAAAAACCCTAATTGGCCAAGAATAAGCATAGGGAGGACGACAATGACCTAATTGTTCATCCAATAACACAAACGAACTTATTGGATGCACAAAATTGGTTAAAAACCCTAATTGGAAAAGAATAAGCCTAGGGAGGACGAAAATGACCTAAATGTTCATTCAATGACACAAACACTCCTATTGGATGCACAAGATTGGTTAAAAACCCTAATTGGACAAGAATAAGCCTAGGAAGGACGAAAATGACCTAAATGTTCATCCAATGCCACAAACACACCTATTGGATGCACAAAATTGTTAAAAACCCTAATTGGACAAGAATAAGCCTAGAGAGGACGAAAATGACCTAAATGTTCATTCAATGACACAAACACACCTATTGGATGCACAAAATTGGTTAAAAACCCTAATTGGACAAGAATAAGCCTAGAGAGGACGAAAATGACCTAAATGTTAATCCAATGACACAAATGAATTTATTGGATGCGCAAGATTGGTTAAAAACCCTAATTGGACAAGAATAAGCCTAGGGAGGACGAAAATGACCTAAATGTTCATTCAATGACACAAACACACCTATTGGATTCACAAAATTGGTTAAAAACCCTAATTGGCCAAGAATAAGCCTAGGGAGGACGAAAATGACCTAATTGTTTATCCAATGACACAAATGAACTTATTGGATGCACAAGATTGGTTAAAAACCCTAATTGCATAAGAATAAGCCTAGGGAGGACGAAAATGACCTAATTGTTCATCCAATGACACAAACACACCTATTGGAAGCACAAGATTGGTTAAAAACCCTAATTGGACATGAATAAGCCTAGGGAGGACCAAGATGACCTAAATATTCATCCAATGACACAAACACACCTATTGGATGCACATGATTGGTTAAAAACCATAATTGGACAAGAATAAGCCTAGAGAGGACGAAAATGACCTAAATGTTAATACAATGACACAAAGGAACTTGTTGGACGCACAAGATTGGTTAAAAACCCTAATTGGCCAAGAATAAGCATAGGGAGGACGAAAATGACCCAATTGTTCATCCAATGACACAAATGAACTTATTGCATGCACAAGATCGGTTAAAACCATAATTGCATAAGAATAAGCCTAGGGAGGACGAAAACGACCTAATTGTTCATCCAATGACACAAACACACCTATTGGATGCACAAGATTGGTTAAAAACCATAATTGGACATGAATAAGCCTAGGGAGGACGAAAATGACCTAAATGTTCATTCAATGACACAAACACACCTATTGGATGCACAAAATTGGTTAAAAACCCTAATTGGACAAGAATAAGCCTAGATAGGACGAAAATGACCTAAATGTTAATCCACTGACACAAATGAATTTATTGGATGCACAAGATTGGTTAAAAACCCTAATTGGACAAGAATAAGCCTAGAGAGGACGAAAATGACCTAATTGTTCATCCAATGACACAAACACACCTATTGGAAGCACAAGATTTGTTTAAAATCCTAATTGGAGAAGAATAAGCCTAGGGAGGACGAAAATGACCTAAATGTTCATCTAATGACACAAACACACCTATTGGATGCACAAGATTGGTTAAAAACCCTAATTGGACAAGAATAAGCCTAGAGAGGACGAAAATGACCAAATTTTAATGCAATGACACAAATGAACTTATTAGATGCACAAGATTGGTTAAAAACCCTAATTGGCCAAGAATAAGCATAGGGAGGACGAAAAAGACCTAATTGTTCATCCAATGGCAGAAATGAACTTATTGGATGCACAAGATTGGTTAAAAACCCAAATTGAATAAGAATAAGCCTAGGGAGGACGAAAATGACCTAAATGTTTATACAATGACACAAGCGAACTTATCGTATGCACAACATAGGTTAAAAACCCTAATTGGCCAAGAATAAGCCTAGGGAGGACGAAAATGACCCAATTGTTCATCCAATGACACAAATGAACTTATTGGTTGCACAAGATCGGTTAAAAACCATAATTGCATAAGAATAAGCCTAGGGAGGACGAAAACGACCTAATTGTTCATCCAATGACACAAAGACACCTATTGAGTGCACAAGATTGGTTAAAAACCCTAATTGGACAAGAATAAGCCTAGGGAGGACGAAAATGAACTAAATGTTCATTCAATGACACAAACACACCTATTGGATTCACAAAATTGGTTAAAAACCATAATTGGACAAGAATAAGCCTAGAGAGGACGAAAATGACCTAAATGTTAATCCAATGACACAAATGAATTTATTGACTGCACAAGATTGGTTAAAAACCCTAATTGGACAAGAATAAGCCTAGGGAGGACGAAAATGACCTAATTGTTCATCCAATGACACAAACACACCTATTGGATGCACAAGATTAGTTAAAAACCCTAATTGGACAAGAATAAGCGTAGGTACGACGAAAATGACGTAAATGTTCATCCATTGACACAAACACACCTATTGGAGGCACAAAATTGGTTAAAAACCCTAATTGGACAAGAATAAGCCTAGAGAGGACGAAAATGACCTAAATGTTCATTCAATGACCCAAACGAACTTATTGGATGCACAAGATTGGTTAAAAACCCTAATTGAATAAGAATAAGCCTATGGAGGACGAAAATGACCTAATTGTTCATCAAATCACACTAACACACCTATTGGATGCACAAGATTGGTTAAAAACCCTAATTGGACATGAATAAGCCCAGAGAGGACGAAAATGACCTAAATGTTTACACAATGACACAAACGAGCTTATTGTATGCACAACATTGGTTAAAAACCCTAATTGGCCAAGAATAAGCCTAGGGAGGACGAAAATGACCCAATTGTTCATCCAATGACACAAATGAACTTATTGGATGCACATGATCGGTTAAAACCATAATTGCATAAGAATAAGCCTAAGGAGGATGAAAACGACCTAATTGTTCATCCAATGACACAAACACACCTATTGGATGCACAAGATTGGTTAAAAACCCTAATTGGACAAGAATAAGCCTAGGGAGGACGAAAATGACCTAAATGTTCATTCAATGACACAAACACACCTATTGGATGCACAAAATTGGTTAAAAACCCTAATTGGACAAGAATAAGCCTAGATAGGACGAAAATGACCTAAATGTTAATCCACTCACACAAATGAATTTATTGGATGCACAAGATTGGTTAAAAACCCTAATTAGACAAGAGAAAGCCTAGAGAGGACGAAAATGACCTAATTGTTCATCCAATGACACAAACACACCTATTGGAAGCACAAGATTTGTTTAAAATCCTAATTGGAGAAGAATAAGCCTAGGGAGGACGAAAATGACCTAAATGTTCATCTAATGACACAAACACACCTATTGGATGCACAAGATTGGTTAAAAACCCTAATTGGACAAGAATAAGCCTAGAGAGGACGAAAATGACCTAATTGTTCATCCAATGACAGAAATGAACTTATTGGATGCACAAGATTGGTTAAAAACCCAAATTGAATAAGAATATGCCTAGGGAGGACGAAAATGACCTAAATGTTCATCAAATGACACAAACACACCTATTGGATGCACAAGATTGCTTAAAAACCCTAATTGGACAAGAAGAAGCCTAGAGAGGACGAATATGACCTAAATGTTTATACAATGACACAAGCGAACTTATTGTATGCACAACATAGGTTAGAAACCCTAATTGGCCAAGAATAAGCCTAGGGAGGACGAAAATGACCCAATTGTTCATCCAATGACACAAATGAACTTATTGGTTGCACAAGATCGGTTAAAAACCATAATTGCATAAGAATAAGCCTAGGGAGGACGAAAACGACCTAATTGTTCATCCAATGACACAAACACACCTATTGGATGCACAAGATTGGTTAAAAACCCTAATTGGACAAGAATAAGCCTAGGGAGGACGAAAATGACCTAAATGTTCATTCAATGACACAAACACACCTATTGAATTCACAAAATTGGTTAAAAACCATAATTGGACAAGCATAAGCCTAGAGAGGACGAAAATGACCTAAATGTTAATCCAATGACACAAATGAATTTATTGACTGCACAAGATTGGTTAAAAACCCTAATTGGACAAGAATAAGCTTAGGGAGGACGAAAATGACCTAATTGTTCATCCAATGACACAAACACACCTATTGGATGCACAAGATTAGTTAAAAAACCTAATTGGACAAGAATAAGCGTAGGTAGGACGAAAATGACGTAAATGTTCATCCATTGACACAAACACACCTATTGGAGGCACAAAATTGGTTAAAAACCCTAATTGGACAAGAATAAGCATAGAGAGGACGAAAATGACCTAAATGTTCATTCAATGACACAAATGAACTTATTGGATGCACAAGATTGGTTAAAAACCCAAATTGCATAAGAATAAGCCTAGGGAGGACGAAAATGACCTAATTGTTCATCCAATGACACAAACACACCTATTGGAAGCACAAGATTGGTTTAAAACCCTAATTGGACAAGAATAAGCCAAGGGAGGACGAAAATGACCTAAATGTTTAACCAATGACACAAACACACCTATTGGATGCACAAGATTGGTTAAAAACCATAATTGGACAAGAATAAGCCTAGAGAGGACGAAAATGACCTAAATGTTAATACAATGGCACAAATGAACTAGTTGGATGCACAAGATTGGTTAAAAACCCTAATTGGCCAAGAATAAGCATAGGGAGGACGACAATGACCTAATTGTTCATCCAATAACACAAACGAACTTATTGGATGCACAAAATTGGTTAAAAACCCTAATTGGAAAAGAATAAGCCTAGGGAGGATGAAAATGACCTAAATGTTCATACAATGACACAAACACTCCTATTGGTTGCACAAAATTGGTTAAAAACCCTAATTGGCCAAGAATAAGCCTAGGGAGGACGAAAATGACCTAATTGTTCATCCAATGACACAAACACACCTATTGGATGCACAAGATTGGTTAAAAACCCTAATTGGACAAGAATAAGCCTAGGGAGGACGAAAATGACCTAAATGTTCATTCAATGACACAAACACACCTATTTGATGCACAAAATTGGTTAAAAACCCTAATTGGACAAGAATAAGCCTAGATAGGACGAAAATGACCTAAATGTTAATCCAATGACACAAATGAATTTATTGGATGCACAAGATTGGTTAAAAACCCTAATTGGACAAGAATAAGCCTAGAGAGGACGAAAATGACCTAATTGTTCATCCAATGACACAAACACACCTATTGGATGCACAAGATTGGTTAAAAACCCTAATTGGACAAGAATAAGCCTAGGGAGGAAGAAAATGACCTAATTGTTCATCCAATGACACAAACCCACCTATTGGATGCACAAGATTGGTTAAAAACCCTAATTGGACAAGAATATGCCTAGAGAGGACGAAAATGACCTAAATGTTTATACAATGACACAAATGAACTTATTGTATGCACAAGATTGGTTAAAAACCCTAATTGGCCAAGAATAAGCCTAGGGAGGACGAAAATGACCGAATTGTTCATCCAATGACACAAATGAACTTATTGGATGCACAAGATTGGTTAAAAACCCTAATTGCATAAGAATAAGCCTATGGAGGACGAATATGACCTAATTGTTCATCCAATGACACAAACACACCTATTGGAAGCACAAGATTTGTTTAAAACCCTAATTGGAGAAGAATAAGCCTAGGGAGGACGAAAATGACCTAAATGTTCATCTAATGACACAAACACACCTATTGGATGCACAAGATTGGTTAAAAACCCTAATTGGACAAGAATAAGCCTAGAGAGGACGAAAATGACCAAATTTTAATGCAATGACACAAATGAACTTATTAGATGCACAAGATTGGTTAAAAACCCTAATTGGCCAAGAATAAGCATAGGGAGGACGAAAATGACCTAATTGTTCATCCAATGACTGAAATGAACTTATTGGATGCACAAGATTGGTTAAAATCCCAAATTGAATAAGAATAAGCCTAGGGAGGACGAAAATGACCTAAATGTTCATCAAATGACAAAAACACACCTATTGGATGCACAACATTGCTTAAAAACCCTAATAGGACAAGAAGTGCATCAAATTAGTTAAAAACCCTAAATGGACAAGATTAAGGGTAGGGAGGAAGAAAATGACCTAAATGTTCATCCATTGACGCCAACGAACCTATTGGATGTAGAAGATTTGTTAAAAACACTAATTAGACAAGATTAAGTGAAGGGGGGACGCAAATAACCTAAATCTTCATCCAATGACACAAAGAAACTTATTGGATGCACAAGATTGGTTAAAAACCCTAATTGGAAAAGAATAAGCCTAGGGAGGATGAAAATGATCTAAACGTCAATCCAACGACACAAATGAACTTATTGGATGCACAAGATTGCTTAAAAACCCTAATTACACAATAATAAGCTTAGGGAGAACGAAAATAAGTCTAATTGTACAAGAATAAGCCTAGGGAGGACGAAAATGACACAAATGAAGTTAAATGATGCAAATGATTGGTTAAAAGCCCTAATCGGAAAACAATTAGCGTAGGGATGACGAAAATAAACTAAATGTTCATCCAATGAAACAAACACACCTATTGGATGCACATGATTGGTTAAATGGATAAGAATAAGCCTAGGGATGACGAAAATGACCTAAATGTTAATCCAATGACGCAAATGAATTTATTGGATGCACAAGATTGGTTAAAAACCCTAATTGGACAAGAATAAGCCTAGAGAGGACGAAAATGACCTAATTGTTCATCCAATGACACAAACACGCCTATTGGATTCACAAGATTTGTTTAAAACCCTGATTGGACAATAATAAGCCTAGGGACGACAAAAATTACCTAATTGTTCATCCAATGACACAAACGAACCTAATGGATGCAGAGGATTGGTTAAAAACCGTTATTGGACAAGATTAAGTATTGGGAGGGCGAATGTGACCAAAATGTTAATCCATTTACACAAAGACACTTATTGGATGCACAATATTGGTTTAAAACCCTAATTGCACAAGAAAAATCCTAGGGTGGACTAAAATGACCTAAATGTTCATCCAATGATACAAATGGACCTATTGGATGCAGAAGAATGGCTAAAAACACTAATTGGACAAGATTAAGTGTTGGGATGATGAAAATGACCTAAACGTTCATCCAACGACACAAACGATCTTATTCGATGCACAAGATTGGTTAAAAACCCTAATTGGAGAAGACTAAGCCTAGGGAGAACGAAAATGACCTAAATGATCATCCAATGACACAAACACTCCTATTTGATGCACAAGATTGGTTAAAAACCTTAATTGGACAAGCATAAGCCTAGGGAGGACGAAAATGACGTAAATGTTCATCCAATGACACAAACACGCCTTTTGGATGCACAAGATTGGTTAAAAACCCTAACTGGATAAGATTAAGTGCAGGGAGGACAAAAACGACCTAAATGTTCATCCAATGACACAAACGAACTTATTGGATGCACAAGATTGGTTAAAAACCGTAATTGGACAAGAATAAGCCTAGGGAGGACGAAAACGACCAAAATGTTAATCCAATGACACAACCACACCTATTGGATGCATAAGATTGGTTAAAAACCCTAATTGCACAAGAATAAGCCTAGGGAGGACGAAAATGACCTAGATGTTCATCCAACGACACAAACGAACCTATTGGATGCAAAAGATTGGTTAAAAACCGTAATTGGACAAGATTAAGTCTAGCGAGGATAAAAATGACCTAAATGTTCATCTAATGACGCAAACAAACATATCGGAAAAAAAAGATGGGTTAACAAGCTTATTTAGACAAGATTAAGTGTAGGGAGGACGAAAGTGACCTAAATGTTCATCCAATGACACAAACGAACCTTTTTGAAGCACAAGATTGGTTAAAATCCCTAATTGGACAAGAATAAGCCTAGGGAGGACGCAAATGACCTAAATGTTCATCCAATATCACAAACACACCAATTGGACAAGAATAAGTGTGGTAAGGACAAAAACGACCTAAATTTTGATCCGATGACATAAACGAACTTATTGGATGTACAAGATTGGCTAAAAACCCAAATTGCACAAGAATAAGCCTACGGAGGAAGAAAATGACCTAAATGTTCATCCAATGACCCAAACAGACGTATTGGATCCACAAGATTGGTCAAAAACCCTAATTGGAGTACAATAAGCTTAGAGAGGACGAAAATGACCTAAATGTTCATCCAATGATAGAAACACACCTATTAGATGGACAAGATTGGTTAAAAACCCTAATTGGATAAGATTAAGTGTAGGGAGGATGAAAATGATATACATGTGTATCCTATGAACATGATTGGTAAAAAACCCTAATTAAACAAAAATAAGCCTTGGGAGGATGAAAATGACTTAAATGTTCGTCCAACGACACAAACACACCTATTGGATGCACAAGATTGGTTAAAAACACTAATTGGTCAAGAATTCACCTAAGGAGGACGAAAATGACCTAAATGTTCATCCAATGACACAAACAGACCTATTGGATGCACAAGATTGGTTAAAAGCCCTAATTGGACAAGAATGTGCATAGGTAGGACAAAAATGACATAAATGTTAATCCAATGACACAAACACACCTATTGAATGCACAAGATTGGTTAAAAACCCTAATTGGACAAAAATAAGCCTAGGGAGGACGAAAATTTCCTAAATGTAAATACAATGACACAAATGAACTTATTGGATGCACAAGATTGCTTAAAAACCCTAATTACACAAGAATAAGCTTAGGGAGGACGAAAATGACCTAAATATTCATCCAAAGACACAAACACACCTATTGGATGCAAAAGATTGTTTAAAAACCCTAATTGGACAAGAATAAGCCTAGAAAGAACGAAAATATTCATCCAATGACACAAACGAACCTATTGGGTGCAGAAGATTGGTTAAAAACCCTAATTGGAAAGATTAAGTGTAGGGAGAACGAAAATGACCTAAATGTTCATCCAATGGCACAAACGAACCTATTGGATGCAGAAGATTAGTTAAAAACCCTAATTGGACAAGTGTAGGGAGGAAGAAAATGAACTAAATGTTCATTCAATGACTCAAACACACCTATTGGATGCACAAGATTGGTTAAATATTCAAATTGGACAAGATTACGTGGAGGGAGGACGAAAATGATCTAAATGTTCATCCAATGACACAAACGAACTTATTGGATGCACAAGATTGGTTAAAACCCCTAATTGGACAATAATGAGCTTAGGGAGGACGAAAATGACCTAAATGTTCATCCAATGACATAAACGAACCTATTGGATGCATCAAATTGGTTAAAAACCCTAAATGGACAAAATTAAGGGTAGGGAGGAAGAAAATGACCTAAATGTTCATCCATTGACGCCAACGAACCTATTGGATGTAGAAGATTTGTTAAAAACACTAATTAGACAAGATTAAGTGAAGGGAGGACGCAAATAACCTAAATCTTCATCCAATGACACAAAGGAACTTATTGGATGCACAAGATTGGTTAAAAACCCTAATTGGAAAAGAATAAGCCTAGGGAGGACGAAAAATGATCTAAACGTCAATCCAACGACACAAATGAACTTATTGGATGCACAAGATTGCTTAAAAACCCTAATTACACAATAATAAGCTTAGGGAGAACGAAAATAAGTCTAATTGGACAAGAAAAAGCCTAGGGAGGCCGAAAATGACACAAATGAAGTTAAATGATGCAAATGATTGGTTAGAAACCCTAATCGGAAAACAATAAGCCTAGGGATGACGAAAATAAACTAAATGTTCATCCAATGAAACAAACAAACCTATTGGATGCACATGATTGGTTAAATGGATAAGAATAAGCCTAGGGATGACGAAAATGATCTAAATGTCAATCCAATGACGCAAATGAACTTATTAGATGCATAAGATTGGTTAAAAACCCTACCTAGACAACAATCAGCCTTAGGAGGACGAAAATGACCTAAATGTTTATCCAATGACACAAACACACCTATTGGATGCATAAGACTGGTTAAAAACCCTAATTGGACAAGAATAAGCCTAGGGAGGACGAAAAAGATGTAAATGTTCATCCAATGACACAAACCCACCTATTGGATGCACAAGATTGGTTAAAAACCCTAATTGGACAAGAATATGCCTAGAGAGGACGAAAATGACCTAAATGTTTATACAATGACACAAATGAACTTATTGTATGCACAAGATTGGTTAAAAACCCTAATTGGCCAAGAATAAGCCTAGGGAGGACGAAAATGACCGAATTGTTCATCCAATGACACAAATGAACTTATTGGATGCACAAGATTGGTTAAAAACCCTAATTGCCTAAGAATAAGCCTATGGAGGACGAATATGACCTAATTGTTCATCCAATGACACAAACACAGCTATTGGAAGCACAAGATTTGTTTAAAACCCTAATTGGAGAAGAATAAGCCTAGGGAGGACGAAAATGACCTAAATGTTCATCTAATGACACAAACACACCTATTGGATGCACAAGATTGGTTAAAAACCCTAATTGGACAAGAATAAGCCTAGAGAGGACGAAAATGACCAAATTTTAATGCAATGACACAAATGAACTTATTAGATGCACAAGATTGGTTAAAAACCCTAATTGGCCAAGAATAAGCATAGGGAGGACGAAAATGACCTAATTGTTCATCCAATGACAGAAATGAACTTATTGGATGCACAAGATTGGTTAAAAACCCAAATTGAATAAGAATAAGCCTAGGGAGGACGAAAATGACCTAAATGTTCATCAAATGACAAAAACACACCTATTGGATGCACAACATTGCTTAAAAACCCTAATTGGACAAGAAGTGCATCAAATTGGTTAAAAACCCTAAATGGACAAGATTAAGGGTAGGGAGGAAGAAAATGACCTAAATGTTCATCCATTGACGCCAACGAACCTATTGGATGTAGAAGATTTGTTAAAAACACTAATTAGACAAGATTAAGTGAAGGGGGGACGCAAATAACCTAAATCTTCATCCAATGACACAAAGAAACTTATTGGATGCACAAGATTGGTTAAAAACCCTAATTGGAAAAGAATAAGCCTAGGGAGGATGAAAATGATCTAAACGTCAATCCAACGACACAAATGAACTTATTGGATGCACAAGATTGCTTAAAAACCCTAATTACACAATAATAAGCTTAGGGAGAACGAAAATAAGTCTAATTGTACAAGAATAAGCCTAGGGAGGACGAAAATGACACAAATGAAGTTAAATGATGCAAATGATTGGTTAAAAACCCTAATCGGAAAACAATTAGCGTAGGGATGACGAAAATAAACTAAATGTTCATCCAATGAAACAAACACACCTATTGGATGCACATGATTGGTTAAATGGATAAGAATAAGCCTAGGGATGACGAAAATGACCTAAATGTTAATCCAATGACGCAAATGAATTTATTGGATGCACAAGATTGGTTAAAAACCCTAATTGGACAAGAATAAGCCTAGAGAGGACGAAAATGACCTAATTGTTCATCCAATGACACAAACACGCCTATTGGATTCACAAGATTTGTTTAAAACCCTGATTGGACAATAATAAGCCTAGGGACGACAAAAATTACCTAATTGTTCATCCAATGACACAAACGAACCTAATGGATGCAGAGGATTGGTTAAAAACCGTTATTGGACAAGATTAAGTATTGGGAGGGCGAATGTGACCAAAATGTTAATCCATTTACACAAAGACACTTATTGGATGCACAATATTGGTTTAAAACCCTAATTGCACAAGAAAAATCCTAGGGTGGACTAAAATGACCTAAATGTTCATCCAATGATACAAATGGACCTATTGGATGCAGAAGAATGGCTAAAAACACTAATTGGACAAGATTAAGTGTTGGGATGATGAAAATGACCTAAACGTTCATCCAACGACACAAACGAACTTATTCGATGCACAAGATTGGTTAAAAACCCTAATTGGAGAAGAATAAGCCTAGGGAGAACGAAAATGACCTAAATGATCATCCAATGACACAAACACTCCTATTTGATGCACAAGATTGGTTAAAAACCTTAATTGGACAAGCATAAGCCTAGGGAGGACGAAAATGACGTAAATGTTCATCCAATGACACAAACACGCCTTTTGGATGCACAAGATTGGTTAAAAACCCTAACTGGATAAGATTAAGTGCAGGGAGGACAAAAACGACCTAAATGTTCATCCAATGACACAAACGAACTTATTGGATGCACAAGATTGGTTAAAAACCGTAATTGGACAAGAATAAGCCTAGGGAGGACGAAAACGACCAAAATGTTAATCCAATGACACAACCACACCTATTGGATGCATAAGATTGGTTAAAAACCCTAATTGCACAAGAATAAGCCTAGGGAGGACGAAAATGACCTAGATGTTCATCCAACGACACAAACGAACCTATTGGATGCAAAAGATTGGTTAAAAACCGTAATTGGACAAGATTAAGTCTAGCGAGGATAAAAATGACCTAAATGTTCATCTAATGACGCAAACAAACATATCGGAAAAAAAAGATGGGTTAACAAGCTTATTTAGACAAGATTAAGTGTAGGGAGGACGAAAGTGACCTAAATGTTCATCCAATGACACAAACGAACCTTTTTGAAGCACAAGATTGGTTAAAATCCCTAATTGGACAAGAATAAGCCTAGGGAGGACGCAAATGACCTAAATGTTCATCCAATATCACAAACACACTAATTGGACAAGAATAAGTGTGGTAAGGACAAAAACAACCTAAATTTTGATCCGATGACATAAACGAACTTATTGGATGTACAAGATTGGCTAAAAACCCAAATTGCACAAGAATAAGCCTACGGAGGAAGAAAATGACCTAAATGTTCATCCAATGACCCAAACAGACGTATTGGATCCACAAGATTGGTCAAAAACCCTAATTGGAGTACAATAAGCTTAGAGAGGACGAAAATGACCTAAATGTTCATCCAATGATAGAAACACACCTATTAGATGGACAAGATTGGTTAAAAACCCTAATTGGATAAGATTAAGTGTAGGGAGGATGAAAATGATATACATGTGTATCCTATGAACATGATTGGTAAAAAACCCTAATTAAACAAAAATAAGCCTTGGGAGGATGAAAATGACTTAAATGTTCGTCCAACGACACAAACACACCTATTGGATGCACAAGATTGGTTAAAAACACTAATTGGTCAAGAATTCACCTAAGGAGGACGAAAATGACCTAAATGTTCATCCAATGACACAAACAGACCTATTGGATGCACAAGATTGGTTAAAAGCCCTAATTGGACAAGAATGTGCATAGGTAGGACAAAAATGACATAAATGTTAATCCAATGACACAAACACACCTATTGAATGCACAAGATTGGTTAAAAACCCTAATTGGACAAAAATAAGCCTAGGGAGGACGAAAATTTCCTAAATGTAAATATAATGACACAAATGAACTTATTGGATGCACAAGATTGCTTAAAAACCCTAATTACACAAGAATAAGCTTAGGGAGGACGAAAATGACCTAAATATTCATCCAAAGACACAAACACACCTATTGGATGCAAAAGATTGTTTAAAAACCCTAATTGGACAAGAATAAGCCTAGAAAGAACGAAAATATTCATCCAATGACACAAACGAACCTATTGGGTGCAGAAGATTGGTTAAAAACCCTAATTGGAAAGATTAAGTGTAGGGAGAACGAAAATGACCTAAATGTTCATCCAATGGCACAAACGAACCTATTGGATGCAGAAGATTAGTTAAAAACCCTAATTGGACAAGTGTAGGGAGGAAGAAAATGACCTAAATGTTCATTCAATGACTCAAACACACCTATTGGATGCACAAGATTGGTTAAATATTCAAATTGGACAAGATTACGTGGAGGGAGGACGAAAATGATCTAAATGTTCATCCAATGACACAAACGAACTTATTGGATGCACAAGATTGGTTAAAACCCCTAATTGGACAAGAATGAGCTTTGGGAGGACGAAAATGACCTAAATGTTCATCCAATGACATAAACGAACCTATTGGATGCATCAAATTGGTTAAAAACCCTAAATGGACAAAATTAAGGGTAGGGAGGAAGAAAATGACCTAAATGTTCATCCATTGACGCCAACGAACCTATTGGATGTAGAAGATTTGTTAAAAACACTAATTAGACAAGATTAAGTGAAGGGAGGACGCAAATAACCTAAATCTTCATCCAATGACACAAAGGAACTTATTGGATGCACAAGATTGGTTAAAAACCCTAATTGGAAAAGAATAAGCCTAGGGAGGACGAAAAATGATCTAAACGTCAATCCAACGACACAAATGAACTTATTGGATGCACAAGATTGCTTAAAAACCCTAATTACACAATAATAAGCTTAGGGAGAACGAAAATAAGTCTAATTGGACAAGAAAAAGCCTAAGGAGGCCGAAAATGACACAAATGAAGTTAAATGATGCAAATGATTGGTTAGAAACCCTAATCGGAAAACAATAAGCCTAGGGATGACGAAAATAAACTAAATGTTCATCCAATGAAACAAACAAACCTATTGGATGCACATGATTGGTTAAATGGATAAGAATAAGCCTAGGGATGACGAAAATGATCTAAATGTCAATCCAATGACGCAAATGAACTTATTAGATGCATAAGATTGGTTAAAAACCCTACCTAGACAACAATAAGCCTTAGGAGGACGAAAATGACCTAAATGTTTATCCAATGACACAAACACACCTATTGGATGCATAAGACTGGTTAAAAACCCTAATTGGACAAGAATAAGCCTAGGGAGGACGAAAAAGATGTAAATGTTTATCCAATGACACAAACCCACCTATTGGATGCACAAGATTGGTTAAAAACCCTAATTGGACAAGAATATGCCTAGAGAGGACGAAAATGACCTAAATGTTTATACAATGACACAAATGAACTTATTGTATGCACAAGATTGGTTAAAAACCCTAATTGGCCAAGAATAAGCCTAGGGAGGACGAAAATGACCGAATTGTTCATCCAATGACACAAATGAACTTATTGGATGCACAAGATTGGTTAAAAACCCTAATTGCCTAAGAATAAGCCTATGGAGGACGAATATGACCTAATTGTTCATCCAATGACACAAACACAGCTATTGGAAGCACAAGATTTGTTTAAAACCCTAATTGGAGAAGAATAAGCCTAGGGAGGACGAAAATGACCTAAATGTTCATCTAATGACACAAACACACCTATTGGATGCACAAGATTGGTTAAAAACCCTAATTGGACAAGAATAAGCCTAGAGAGGACGAAAATGACCAAATTTTAATGCAATGACACAAATGAACTTATTAGATGCACAAGATTGGTTAAAAACCCTAATTGGCCAAGAATAAGCATAGGGAGGACGAAAATGACCTAATTGTTCATCCAATGACAGAAATGAACTTATTGGATGCACAAGATTGGTTAAAAACCCAAATTGAATAAGAATAAGCCTAGGGAGGACGAAAATGACCTAAATGTTCATCAAATGACACAAACACACCTATTGGATGCACAAGATTGCTTAAAAACCCTAATTGGACAAGAAGTGCATCAAATTGGTTAAAAACCCTAAATGGACAAGATTAAGGGTAGGGAGGAAGAAAATGACCTAAATGTTCATCCATTGACGCCAACGAACCTATTGGATGTAGAAGATTTGTTAAAAACACTAATTAGACAAGATTAAGTGAAGGGAGGACGCAAATAACCTAAATCTTCATCCAATGACACAAAGGAACTTATTGGATGCACAAGAATGGTTAAAAACCCTAATTGGAAAAGAATAAGCCTAGGGAGGACGAAAATGATCTAAACGTCAATCCAACGACACAAATGAACTTATTGGATGCACAAGATTGCTTAAAAACCCTAATTACACAATAAAAAGCTTAGGGAGAACGAAAATAATTCTAATTGGATAAGAATAAGCCTAGGGAGGACGAAAATGACACAAATGAAGTTAAATGATGCAAATGATTGGTTAAAAACCCTAATCGGAAAACAATAAGCCTAGGGATGACGAAAATAAACTAAATGTTCATCCAATGAAACAAACACACCTATTGGATGCACATGATTGGTTAAATGGATAAGAATAAGCCTAGGGATGACGAAAATGATCTAAATGTCAATCCAATGACGCAAATGAACTTATTAGATGCATAAGATTGGTTAAAAACCCTACTTACACAACAATAAGCCTTAGGAGGACGAAAATGACCTAAATATTCATCGAATGACACAAACACACCTATTGGATGCATAAGACTGGTTAAAAACCCTAATTGGACAAGAATAAGCCTAGGGAGGACAAAAATGATCTAAATGTAAATCCAATGACACAAATGAACTTATTGGATGCAAAAGATTGGTTAAAAACCCAAATCGGACAAGAATAAGCCTACGGATGACGAAAATGACCTAAATGTTCATCCAATGTCACAAACACGCCTATTGGATTCACAAGATAGGTTAAAAACCCTAATTGGACAAGAATAAGCCCAGGGAGGATAAAAATGACCTAAGGGAGAATGGCTTAAAACTGTAATTGGACAAGAATAAGCCCAGGGAGGACTAGAATAAGCCCAGTGAGAATGGCTTAAAACTGTAATTGGACAAGAATGAGCCTAAGGAGGACGAAAATGATCTAAATGTCAATCCAATGACGCAAATGAAATTATTAGATGCATAAGATTGCTTAAAAACCCTACTTCCACAACAATAAGCCTTAGGAGGATGAAAATGACGTAAATATTCATCCAAGGACACAAACAGACCTATTGGATGCACATGATTGGTTAACAACCCTAATTGGAAAAGAATATGCCTAGCGAGGACAAAAATGATCTAAATGTAAATCCAAGGACACAAATGAACTTATTGGATGCAAAAGATTGGTTAAAAACCCAAATCGGACAAGAATAAGCCAACGGATGACGAAAATGACCTAAATGCTCATCCAATGACACAAACACATCTCTTGGATGCAAGAGATTTGTTTAAAACCCTAATTGGACAAGAATAAGCTTAGGGAGGACAAAAATGACCAAAATGTTCATCCAAGGACACATACAGGCCTATTGGATGCATCAGATTGGTAAAAAACTCTAATTGGACAAGAATAAGCCTAGAGAGGACGAAAACCACCCAAATGAACTTATTTGATGCAAAAGATTTGTTAAAAACCCTAATCGGACATGAAAAAGCCTAGGGATGACGAAAATGACCTAAATGTTCATCCAATGAGACAAACACACCTATTGGATCCACAAGATTGGTTAAAAACCCTAATTGGACAAGAATATGTCTAGGGAGGACGAAAATGACCTAAATGTTAAATCAAATGACAGAAACACACCTATTGAATGCACAAGATTTGTTTAAAACCCTGATTGGACAATAATAAGCCTAGGGACGACAAAAATTACCTTATTGTTCATCCAATGACACAAACGAACCTAATGGATGCAGAGGATTGGTTAAAAACCCTTATTGGACAAGATTAAGTATAGGGAGGGCGAAAGTGACCAAAATGTTAATCCATTTATAAAAAGACACTTATTGGATGCACAATATTGGTTAAAAACCCTAATTGCACAAGAAAAATCCTAGGGTGGACTAAAATGACCTAAATGTTCATCCAATGATACAAATGGACCTATTGGATGCAGAAGAATGGCTAAAAACACTAATTGGACAAGATTAAGTGTTGGGATGATGAAAATGACCTAAACGTTCATCCAACGACACAAACGATCTTATTCGATGCACAAGATTGGTTAAAAACCCTAATTGGAGAAGAATAAGCCTAGGGAGAACGAAAATGACCTAAATGATCTTCCAATGACACAAACACTCCTATTCGATGCACAAGATTGGTTAAAAACCTTAATTGGACAAGCATAAGCCTAGGGAGGACGAAAATGACGTAAATGTTCATCCAATGACACAAACACGCCTTTTGGATGCACAAGATTGGTTAAAAACCCTAACTGGATAAGATTAAGTGCAGGGAGGACAAAAAGGACCTAAATGTTCATCCAATGACACAAACGAACTTATTGGATGCACAAGATTGGTTAAAAACCGTAATTGGACAAGAATAAGCCTAGGGAGGACGAAAACGACCAAAATGTTAATCCAATGACACAACCACACCTATTGGATGCATAAGATTGGTTAAAAACCCTAATTGCACAAGAATAAGCCCAGGGAGGATGAAAATGACCTAGATGTTCATCCAACGACACAAACGAACCTATTGGATGCAAAAGATTGGTTAAAAATGACCTAAATGTTCATCCAACGACACAAACGAACCTATTGGATGCAAAAGATTGGTTAAAAATGACCTAAATGTTCATCTAATGATGCAAACAAACATATCGGATAAAAAAGATGGGTTAACAAGCTTATTTAGACAAGATTAACTGTAGGGAAGACGAAAGTGACCTAAATGTTCATCCAATGACACAAACGAACCTTTTTGAAGCACAAGATTGGTTAAAATCCCTAATTGGACAAGAATAAGCCTAGGGAGGACGCAAATGACCTAAATGTTCATCCAATATCACAAACACACCAATTGGACAAGAATAAGTGTGGTAAGGACAAAAACGACCTAAATTTTGATCCGATGACATAAACGAACTTATTGGATGTACAAGATTGGCTAAAAACCCAAATTGGACAAGAATAAGCCTACGGAGGAAGAAAATGACCTAAATGTTCATCCGATGACCCAAACAGACGTATTAGATCCACAAGATTGGTCAAAAACCCTAATTGGAGAACAATAAGCTTAGAGAGGACGAAAATGACCAAAATGTTCATCCAATGATAGAAACACACCTATTAGATGGACAAGATTGGTTAAAAACCCTAATTGGATAAGATTAAGTGTAGGGAGGATGAAAATGATATACATGTGTATCCTATGAACATGATTGGTAAAAAACCCTAATTAAACATAAATAAGCCTTGGGAGGATGAAAATGACTTAAATGTTCGTCCAACGACACAAACACACCTATTGGATGCACAAGATTGGTTAAAAACACTAATTGGTCAAGAATTCACCTAAGGAGGACGAAAATGACCTAAATGTTCATCCAATGACACAAACAGACCTATTGGATGCACAAGATTGGTTAAAAGCCCTAATTGGACAAGAATGTGCATAGGTAGGACAAAAATGACATAAATGTTAATCCAATGACACAAACACACCTATTGAATGCACAAGATTGGTTAAAAACCCTAATTGGACAAGAATAAGCCTAGGGAGGACGAAAATTTCCTAAATGTAAATATAATGACACAAATGAACTTATTGGATGCACAAGATTGCTTAAAAACCGTAATTACATAAGAATAAGCTTAGGGAGGACGAAAATGACCTAAATATTGATCCAAAGACACAAACACACCTATTGGATGCAAAAGATTGTTTAAAAACCCTAATTGGACAAGAATAAGCCTAGAAAGAACGAAAATGTTCATCCAATGACACAAACGAACCTATTGGGTGCAGAAGATTGGTTAAAAACCCTAATTGGAAAGATTAAGTGTAGGGAGAACGAAAATGACCTAAATGTTCATCCAATGCCACAAACGAACCTATTGGATGCAGAAGATTAGTTAAAAACTCTAATTGGACAAGTGTAGGGAGGAAGAAAATGACCTAAAAGTTCATTCAATGACTCAAACACACCTATTGGATGCACAAGATTGGTTAAATATTCAAATTGGACAAGATTACGTGTAGGGAGGACGAAAATGATCTAAATCTTCATCCAATGACACAAAGGAACTTATTGGATGCACAAGATTGGTTAAAAACCCTTATTGGAAAAGAATAAGCCTAGGGAGGACGAAAATGATCTAAACGTCAATCCAACGACACAAATGAACTTATTGGATGCACAAGATTGCTTAAAAACCCTAATTACACAATAATAAGCTTAGGGAGAACGAAAATAAGTCTAATTGGACAAGAATAAGCCTAGGGAGGACGAAAATGACACAAATGAAGTTAAATGATGCAAATGATTGGTTAAAAACCCTAATCGGAAAACAATAAGCCTAGGGATGACGAAAATAAACTAAATGTTCATCCAATGAAACAAACAAACCTATTGGATGCACATGATTGGTTAAATGGATAAGAATAAGCCTAGGGATGACGAAAATGATCTAAATGTCAATCCAATGACGCAAATGAACTTATTAGATGCATAAGATTGGTTAAAAACCCTACTTACACAACAATAAGCCTTAGGAGGACGAAAGTGACCTAAATATTCATCGAATGACACAAACACACCTATTGGATGCATAAGACTGGTTAAAAACCCTAACTGGACAAGCATAAGCCTAGGGAGGACGAAAAAGATGTAAATGTTCATCCAATGACACAAACACACCTATTGGATGGACAAGATTGGTTAAAAACCCAAATTGGATAAGATTAAGTGTAGGGAGGATGAAAATGATATACATGTGTATCCAATGAACATGATTGGTAAAAAACCCTAATTAAACAAAAATAAGCCTTGGGAGGATGAAAATGACTTAAATGTTCGTCCAACGACACAAACACACCTATTGGATGCACAAGATTGGTTAAAAACACTAATTGGTCAAGAATTCACCTAAGGAGGACGAAAATGACCTAAATGTTCATCCAATGACACAAACAGACCTATTGGATGCACAAGATTGGTTAAAAGCCCTAATTGGACAAGAATGTGCATAGGTAGGACAAAAATGACATAAATGTTAATCCAATGACACAAACACACCTATTGGATGCACATGATTGGTTAAAAACCCTAATTGGACAAGAATAAGCCTAGGGAGGACGAAAATTTCCTAAATGTAAATATAATGACACAAATGAACTTATTGGATGCACAAGATTGCTTAAAAACCCTAATTACACAAGAATAAGCTTAGGGAGGACGAAAATGACGTAAATATTCATCCAAAGACACAAAAACACCTATTGGATGCAAAAGATTGTTTAAAAACCCTAATTGGACAAGATTAAGTGTAGGGAGGATGAAAATGACCTAAATGTTCATCCAATGACACAAACACACCTATTGGATGCACAAGATTGGTTAAAAACCCTAATTGGACAAGAAAAAGTGTAGGAAGGACGAAAATGACCTAAATGTTCATCCAATGACACAAACGAACCTATTGGGTGCAGAAGATTAGTTAAAAACCCTAATTGGACAAGTGTAGGGAGAAAGAAAATGACCTAAATGTTCATTCAATGACACAAACACACCTATTGGATGCACAAGATTGGTTAAATATTCAAATTGGACAAGATTACGTGTAGGGAGGACGAAAATGATCTAAATGTTCATCCAATGACACAAACGAACTTATTGGATGCACAAGATTGGTTAAAAACCCTAATTGGACAAGAATGAGCCTAGGGAGGACGAAAATGACCTAAATGTTCATCCAATGACATAAACGAACCTATTGGATGCATCAAATTGGTTAAAAACCCTAAATGGACAAGATTAAGGGTAGGGAGGAAGAAAATGACCTAAATGTTCATCCATTGACGCCAACGAACCTATTGGATGTAGAAGATTTGTTAAAAACACTAATTAGACAAGATTAAGTGAAGGGAGGACGCAAATAACCTAAATCTTCATCCAATGACATGAAGGAACTTATTGGATGCACAAGATTGGTTAAAAACCATAATTGGAAAAGAATAAGCCTAGGGAGGACGAAAATGATCTAAACGTCAATCCAACGACACAAACGAACTTATTGGATGCACAAGTTTGCTTAAAAACCCTAATTACACAATAATAAGCTTAGGGAGAACGAAAATAAGTCTAATTGGACAAGAATAAGCCATGGGAGGACGAAAATGACACAAATGAAGTTAAATGATGCAAATGATTGGTTAAAAACCCTAATCGGAAAACAATAAGCCTAGGGATGACGAAAATAAACTAAATGTTCATCCAATGAAACAAACACACCTATTGGATGAACATGATTGGTTAAATGGATAAGAATAAGCCTAGGGATGACGAAAATGATCTAAATGTCAATCCAATGACGCAAACGAACTTATTATATGCATAAGATTGGTTAAAAACCCTACTTACACAACAATAAGCCTTAGGAGGACGAAAATGACCTAAATATTCATCGAATGACACAAACTCACCTATTGGATGCATAAGACTGGTTAAAAACCCTAATTGGACAAGAATAAGCCTAGGGAGGACAAAAATGATCTAAATGTAAATCCAATGACACAAATGAACTTATTGGATGCAAAAGATTGGTTAAAAACCCAAATCGGACAAGAATAAGCCAACGGATGACGAAAATGACCTAAATGTTCATCCAATGACACAAACACGCCTATTGGATTCACAAGATAGGTTAAAAACCCTAATTGGACAAGAATAAGCCCAGGGAGGATAAAAATGACCTAAGGGAGAATGGCTTAAAACCGTAATTGGACAAGAATAAGCCCAGGGAGGACCAGAATAAGCCCAGGGAGAATGGCTTAAAATTGTAATTGGACAAGAATGAGCCTAGGGAGGACGAAAATGATCTAAATGTCAATCCAATGACACAAATGAACTTATTGGATGCACAAGATTGTTTATTGGATGCATAAGATTGGTTAAAAACTTTAATTGGACAAGAATAAGCCTAGTAATGACGAAAACGACCTAAATGTTCATCCAATGAGACAAACACGCCTATTGGATGCACCAGATTGGTTAAAAACCCTAATTTGACAAGAAAATGCCTAGGGAGGACGAAAACGACCAAAATGTTAAATCCAATGACAGAAACAGGCCTATTGGATGCATAAGATTGGTTAATAACCCTAATTGAACAAGAATAAGCCTAGAGAGAACAAAAATGACCTAAATGTTCATCCAATGACACAAACGAACCTAATGGATACAAAAGATTGGTTAAAATCCTTTATTGGACAAGATTAAGTATAGCGAAGATGAAAATGACCTAAATGTTCATCTAATGACACAACTAAACTTATTAGAAACACAAGATTGGTTAAAAACCCATATTGGACAAGAGTAAGCCTACGGAGGACGAAAATGACCGAAATGTTAATACAATGACACAAACACACCTATTTGATACACAAGATTCGTTAAAAACCCTAATTGGACAAGATTACATGTAAGGAGGATGAAAATGACCAAAATGTTCATCCATTGACACAAATATTCATCCAATGACACAAATGAACCTATTGGGTGCAGAAGATTGGTTAAAAACCCAAATTGGAAAGATTAAGTGTAGGGAGGTTGAAAGTGACCTAAATGTTCATCCAATGACACAAACGAACCTATTGGAAGCAAAAGATTAGCTAAAAACCCTAATTGGACAGGCCTAGGGATGACGAAAATAAACTAAATGTTCATCCAATGAAACAAACACACCTATTGGATGCACATGATTGGTTAAATGGATAAGAATAAGCCAAGGGAGGACGAAAATGATCTAAATGTCAATCCAATGACGCAAATGAACTTATTAGATGCATAAGATTGGTTAAAAACCCTACTTACACAACAATAAGCCTAGGGATGACGAAAATGAACTATATGTTTATCCAATGACACAAACACACCTATTGCATGCACAAGAATGGTTTAAAACCCAAATTGGACAATAATGAGCCTTGAGAGGACGAAAATGATCTAAATGTCAATACAATGACACAAATGAACTTATTGGATGCAGAAGATTAGTTAAAAACCATAATTGGACAAGAATGAGCCTAGGGAGGACGAAAATGACCTAAATGTTCATCCAATGACATAAACGAACCTATTGGATGCATCAAATTGGTTAAAAACCCTAAATGGACAAGATTAAGGGTAGGGAGGAAGAAAATGACCTAAATGTTCATCCATTGACGCCAACGAACCTATTGGATGTAGAAGATTTGTTAAAAACACTAATTAGACAAGATTAAGTGAAGGGAGGACGCAAATAACCTAAATCTTCATCCAATGACATGAAGGAACTTATTGGATGCACAAGATTGGTTAAAAACCATAATTGGAAAAGAATAAGCCTAGGGAGGACGAAAATGATCTAAACGTCAATCCAACGACACAAACGAACTTATTGGATGCACAAGTTTGCTTAAAAACCCTAATTTCACAATAATAAGCTTAGGGAGAACGAAAATAAGTCTAATTGGACAAGAATAAGCCATGGGAGGACGAAAATAAACTAAATGTTCATCCAATGAAACAAACACACCTATTGGATGCACATGATTGGTTAAATGGATAAGAATAAGCCAAGGGAGGACGAAAATGATCTAAATGTCAATCCAATGACGCAAATGAACTTATTAGATGCATAAGATTGGTTAAAAACCCTACTTACACAACAATAAGCCTAGGGATGACGAAAATGACCTATATGTTTATCCAATGACACAAACACACCTATTGCATGCACAAGAATGGTTTAAAACCCAAATTGGACAATAATGAGCCTTGAGAGGACGAAAATGATCTAAATGTCAATACAATGACACAAATGAACTTATTGGATGCAGAAGATTAGTTAAAAACCATAATTAGACAAGTGTAGGGAGGACGAAAATGACCTAAATGTTCATTCAATGACACAAACACACCTATTGGATGGACAAGATTGGTTAAATATTCAAATTGGACAAGATTACGTGTAGGGAGGACGAAAATGATCTAAATGTTCATCCAATGACACAAACGAACTTATTGGATGCACAAGTTTGGTTAAAAACCCTAATTGGACAAGAATAAGCCTAGGGAGGACGAAAATGACCTAAATGTTCATCCAATGACATAAACGAACCTATTGGATGCATCAAATTGGTCAAAAACCCTAAATGGACAAGATTAAGGGTAGGGAGGAAGAAAATGACCTAAATGTTCATCCATTGATGCCAACGAACCTATTGGATGTAGAAGATTTGTTAAAAACACGAATTAGACAAGATTAAGTGAAGGGAGGATGCAAATAACCTAAATCTTCATCCAATGACACAAAGGAACTTATTGGATGCACAAGATTGGTTAAAAACCCTAATTGGTAAAGAATAAGCCTAGGGAGGACGAAAATGATCTAAACGTCAATCCAACGACACAAATGAACTTATTGGATGCACAACAATGCTTAAAAACCCTAATTACACAATAATAAGCTTAGGGAGAACGAAAATAAGTCTAATTGGACAAGAATAAGCCTAGGGATGACGAAAATGACACAAATGAAGTTAAATGATGCAAATGATTGGTTAAAAACCCTAATCGGAAAACAATAAGCCTAGGGATGACGAAAATAAACTAAATGTTCATCCAATGAAACAAACACACCTATTGGATGCACACGATTGGTTAAATGTATAAGAATAAGCCTAGGGAGGACGAAAATGATCTAAATGTCAATCCAATGACGCAAATGAACTTATTAGATGCATAAGATTGGTTAAAAACCTTACTTACACAACAATAAGCCTTAGGAGGACGAAAATGATCTAAATGTTCATCCAATGACACAAACACACCTATTGGATGCACAAGATTGGTTAAAAATCCTAATTGGACAAGATTACGTGTAGGGAGGATGAAAATGACCTAAATGTTCATCCAATGATACAAACGAACTTATTGGATGCACAAGATTGGTTAGAAACCCTAATTGGAAATGAATAAGCCTAGGGAGGACGAAAAAGAACTAAATGTTCATCCCATTACTCAAACGAACCAATTGCATGCATAAGATTGGTTAAAATCCATAATTGCACAAGATTAAGTGTAGGGAGGACAAAAATGACCCAAATGTTCATCCAATGACGCAAAGGAACCTATCGGATGCAGAAGATTCGTTTAAAACCCAAATTAGACAAGATTAAGTGTAGGGAGGACGCAAATGACCTAAATGTTCATCCAATGACACAAACGAACTTATTGGATGCACAAGATTGGTTAAAAACCCTAATTGGAAAAGAATAAGCCTAGGGAGGAAGAAAATGACATAAATGTTATTCCAATGACACAAACAAACTTATTGGATGCACAAGATTGGTAAAAAAACCCTAATTGCACAAGAATAATCCTAGGGAGGACGAAAATGACCTAAACGTTCATCCAATGATAGAAACACACCTATTGGATGCATAAGATTGGTTAAAACCCTAATTAGACAAGATTTAGTGTAGGGAAGACGCAAATGACCTTAATGTTCATCCGATGACACAAACGAACTTATTGGATGTACAAGATTGGTTAAAAACCCTAATTGGACAAGAATAAGCCTCGGGAGGACGAAAATGACCTAATTATTAATCCAATGACACAAACACACTTATGGGATGCACAAGATTGGTTAAAAACCCTAATTGCACAAGAATAATCCTATGGTGGACGAAAATGACCTAAATGTTCATTCGATGACTCAAACGAACCTATTGGATGCAGAAGATTGGTTAAAAACCCTAATTGGACAAGATTAAGTGTAGGGAGGACGAAAATGACCTAAATGTTCATCCAATGACACAAACGAACCTATTGGATGCAGAAGATTGGTCAAAAACCCTAATTATAGAAGATTAAATGTACGGAGGATGCAAATGGACAAGAAAAAGCCTAGGGAGAATGAAATTGACTTAAATGTTCTTCTAATGACACAAACACACCCATTGGATGCTCAAGATTGGTTAAAAACATTAATTGGACAAGAATAAACCTATGGAGGACGAAAATGACCTAAATATTCATCCAAAGACACAAACATATCTATGGATGCACAAGACATGTTAAAAACACTAATTCGACTAGAATAAGCCAAGGGATGACGAAAATGACCTATATGTTTATCCAATGACACAAACACACCTATTGCATGCACAAGAATGGTTTAAAACACTAATTGGACAAGAATGAGCCTTGAGAGGACGAAAATGATCTAAATGTCAATACAATGACACAAATGAACTTATTGGATGCACAAGATGCTTAAAAACCCTAATTACACAACAATAAGCTTAGGGAGGACGAAAATGACCTAAATGTTCATCCAATGACAGATACACGCATGTTGGATGCACAAGATTGGTTAAAAACCCTAATTGGACAAGAATAAGCCTAGGGAGGACGAAAATTTCCTCAATGTAAATATAATGACACAAATGAACTTATTGGATGCACAAGATTGCTTAAATACCTAATTACACAAGAATAAGCCTAGGGAGGACGAAAATGATCTAAATATTCATCCAAAGACACAAACACACCTATTGGATGCAAAAGATTGTTTAAAAACCCTAATTGGACAAGAATAAGCCTAGAAAGAACGAAAATAACATAAATGTAAATCGAATGCCACAAAAATGACCTAAATGTTCATCCAATGACACAAACGAACCTATTGGGTGCAGAAGATTGGTTAAAAACCCTAATTGGAAAGATTAAGTGTAGCGAGAATGAAAAGGACCTAAATGTTCATCCAATGGCACAAATGAACCTATTGGATGCAGAAGATTAGTTAAAAACCCTAATTGGACAAGTGTAGGGAGGACGAAAATGACCTAAATGTTCATTCAATGACACAAACACACCTATTGGATGCACAAGATTGGTTAAATATTCAAATTGGACAAGATTACGTGTAGGGAGGACGAAAATGATCTAAATGTTCATCCAATGACACAAACGAACTTATTGGATGCACAAGTTTGGTTAAAAACCCTAATTGGACAAGAATAAGCCTAGGGAGGACGAAAATGACCTAAATGTTCATCCAATGACATAAACGAACCTACTGGATGCATCAAATTGGTTAAAAACCCTAAATGGACAAGATTAAGGGTAGGGAGGAAGAAAATGACCTAAATGTTCCTCCATTGATGCCAACGAACCTATTGGATGTAGAAGATTTGTTAAAAACACTAATTAGACAAGATTAAGTGAAGGGAGGATGCAAATAACCTAAATCTTCATCCAATGACACAAAGGAACTTATTGGATGCACAAGATTGGTTAATAACCCTAATTGGAAAAGAATAAGCCTAGGGAGGACAAAATTGACACAAATGAAGTTAAATGATGCAAATGATTGGTTAAAAACCCTAATCGGAAATCAATAAGCCTAGGGATGACGAAAATAAACTAAATGTTCGTCCAATGAAACAAACACACCTATTGGATGCACATGATTGGTTAAATGGATAAGAATAAGCCTAGGGAGGACGAAAATGATCTAAATGTCAATCCAATGACGCAAATGAACTTATTAGACGCATAAGATTGGTTAAAAACCCTACTTACACAACAATAAGCCTTAGGAGGACGAAAATGACCTAAATATTCATCCAATGACACAAACAAACCGATTGGATGCATAAGACTCGTTAAAAACTGTAATTGGACAAGAATAAGCCTAGGGAGGACAAAAATGATCTAAATGTAAATCCAATGACACAAATGAACTTATTGGATGCAAAAGATTGGTTAAAAACCCAAATCGGACAAGAATAAGCCTACGGTTGACGAAAATGACCTAAATGTTCATCCAATGACACAAACACGCCTATTGGATTCACAAGATAGGTTAAAAACCCTAATTGGACAAGAATAAGCCCAGGGAGGATAAAAATGACCTAAGGGAGAATGGCTTAAAACCGTAATTGGACAAGAATAAGCCCAGGGAGGACAAGAATAAGCCCAGGGAGAATGGCTTAAAACCGTAATTGGACAAGAATGAGCCTAGGGAGGACGAAAATGATCTAAATGTCGATCCAATGACACAAATGAACTTATTGGATGCACAAGATTGCTTATTGGATGCATAAGATTGGTTAAAAACTCTATTTGGAAAAGAATAAGCCTAGTAATGACGAAAATGACCTAAATGTTCATCCAATGAGACAAACACGCCTATTGGATGCACCAGATTGGTTAAAAACCCTAATTGGACAAGAATAGGCCTATGGAGGACGAAAATGACCAAAATGTTAAATCCAATGACAGAAACAGACCTATTGGATGCATAACATTGGTTAAAAACCCTGATTGAACAAGAATAAGCCTAGAGAGAACAAAAATGACCTAAATGTTCATCCAACGACACAAACGAACCTAATGGATACAAAAGATTGGTTGAAAACCCTTATTGGACAAGATTAAGTATAGCGAGGATGAAAATGACCTAAATGTTCATCTAATGACACAAACAAACTTATTAGAGACACAAGATTGGTTAAAAACCCAAATTGGACAAGAGTAAGCCTACGAAGGACGAAAATGACCGAAATGTTAATACAATGACACAAACACACCTATTGGATGCACACGATTGGTTAAAAACCCTAATGGGACTAGAATAAGCCTGGGGAGGACGAAAATGACCTAAATGTTCATCCAATGACACAAACACACCTATTTGATACACAAGATTCGTTAAAAACCCTAATTGGACAAGATTACATGTAAGGAAGATGAAAATGATCAAAATGTTCATCCAATGACCCAAATGAACCTATTGGGTGCAGAGGATTGGTTAAAAACCCTAATTGGAAAGATTAAGTGTAGGGAGGTTGAAAGTGACCTAAATGTTCATCCAATGACTCAAACGAACCTATTGGAAACAAAAGATTAGTTAAAAACCCTAATTGGACAAGTGTAGGGAGGACGAAAATGACCTAAATGTTCATCGAATGACACAAACACACCTATTGGATGCACAAGATTGGTTAAAAATCCTAATTGGACAAGATTACCTGTAGGGAGGACGAAAATGACCTAAATGTTCATCCAATGATACAAACGAACTTATTTGATGCACAAGATTGGTTAGAAACCCTAATTGGAAATGAATAAGCCTAGGGAGGACGAAAATGAACTAAATGTTAATCGAGTGACACAAACACACCTATTGCATGCCCAAGATTGGTTAACAACCATAATTGCATAAGATTAATCGTAGGGAAGACGAAAATGAACTAAATGTTCATCCAAATACTCAAACGAACCAATTGGATGCATAAGATTGGTTAAAATCCCTAATTGGACAAGATTAAGTGTAGGGAGGACAAAAATGACCCAAATGTTCATCCAATGACGCAAAGGAACCTATTGGATGCAGAAGATTAGTTTAAAACCCAAATTAGACAAGATTAAGTGTAGGGAGGACGCAAATGACCTAACTGTTCATCCAACGACACAAACGAACTTATTGGATGCACAAGATTAGTTAAAAGCCCTAATTGGAAAAGAATAAGCCTAGGGAGGAAGAAAATGACATAAATGTTTTTCCAAGGACACAAACAAACTTATTGGATGCACAAGATTGGTAAAAAAACCCTAATTGCACAATAATAATCCTACGGAGGACGAAAATGACCTAAACGTTCATCCAATGACAGAAACACACCTATTGGATGCATAAGATTGGTTAAACCCTTATTAGACAAGATTAAGTGTAGGGAAGACGCAAATGACCTAAATGTTCATCCGATGACACAAACGAACTTATTGGATGTACAAGATTGGTTAAAAACCCTAATTGGACAAGAATAAGCCTCGGGAGGACGAAAATGACCTAATTATTAATCCAATGACACAAACACACTTATGGGATGCACAAGATTGGTTAAAAACCCTAATTACACAAGAATAATCCTATGGTGGACGAAAATGACCTAAATGTTCATCCAATGACTCAAACGAACCTATTGGATGCAGAAGATTGGTTAAAAACCCTAATTGGACAAGATTAAGTGTAGGGATGACGAAAATGACCTAAATGTTCATCCAATGACACAAACGAACCTATTGGATGCAGAAGATTGGTCAAAAACCCTAATTATAGAAGATTAAGTGTACGGAGGACGCAAATGACATAAATGTTCATCCAATGACACAAACGAACCTATTGGATGAATAAGATTGGTTAAAAACCCTAATTGAACAAGAATAAGCCTAGGGAGGACGAAAATGACCTAAATATTCATCCAAAGACACAAACATATCTATGGATGCACAAGACATGTTAAAAACCCTAATTGGACTAGAATAAGCCTAGGGATGACGAAAATGACCTATATGTTTATCCAATTACACAAACACACCTATTGCATGCACAAGAATGGTTTAATACCCTAATTGGACAAGACTGAGCCTTGAGAGGACGAAAATGATCTAAATGTCAATACAATGACACAAATGAACTTATTGGATGCACAAGATGCTTAAAAACCATAATTACACAACAATAATCTTAGGGAGGACGAAAATGTTCTAAATGTTCATCCAACGACACATACACGCATGTTGGATGCATAAGATTGGTTAAAAACCCTAATTCGACAAGCATAAGCCTAGGGAGGACAAAAACGACACAAATGAACTTAAATGATGTAAAAGATTGGTTAAAAACCCTAATCGGACAACAATAAGCCTAGGGATGACAAAAATAAACTAAATGTTCATCCAATGACACAAACACACCTATTGGATGCACATGAATGGTTAAAAACTCTAATTGGACAAGAATAAGCCTAGGGAGGACGAAAATTATCTAAATGTTAATCCAATGACGCAAATGAACTTATTAGAGGCATAAGATTACTTAAAAACCCTACTTACACAACAATAAGCCTTGGGAGGACGAAAATGACCTAAATATTCATCCAATGACACAAACACACCTATTGGATGCACAAGATTGTTTTAAAACCGTAATTGGACAAGAATAAGCCTAGGGAGGACGAAAATGATCTAAATGTCAATCGAATGACGTAAATGAACTTATTAGAGGCATAAGATTGCTTAAAAACCCTACTTACACAACAATAAGCCTTGGGAGGACAACAAGGACCTAAATATTCATCCAATGTCTCAAACACACCTATTTTATGCATAAGATTGGTTGAAAACTCTAATTGGACAAGAATAAGCCTAGGGAGGACTAAAATGACCTAAATGTAAATCCAATCCAATGACACAAACACACTTATTAGAGGAAAAAGATTGGTTAAAAACCCTAATCGGACTAGAATAAGCCTCCGGATGACGAAAATGATCTAAATATTCAACCGAAGACACAAACACACCTATTGGATGCACAAGATAGGTTAAAAACCCAAATTGGACAAGAATAAGCACAAGGAGGATGAAAATGACCAAAATTTAAATCCAATGACACAAATGAACTTATTGGATGGACAAGATTTGTTAAAAAACCTAATTGCACAAAAATAATCATAGGGAGGACAAAAATAACCTAAATGTCAATCCTATGACGCAAATGAACTCATTGGATGCACAAGGTTGCTTAAAAACCCTAATTACACAAGAATAAGCCTAGGGAGGATGAAAATGACCTAAATATTCATCCAATGACACAAACACACCTACTAGATGCAAAAGATTGGTTAAAACCCTAATTGGATAAGAATAAGCCTAGGGAGGACGAAAATGACCTAAATGTTAAACCCAATGAAAGAAACACACCTATTGGATGCATAAGATTGGTTAAAAACCCTAATTGAACAAGAATAAGCCTAGAGAGAACAAAAATGACCTAAATGTTCGTCCAATGACACAAACGAACCTAATGGATACAAAAGATTGGTTAAAAACCCTTATTGGACAAGATTAAGTATAGCGAGAACGAAAATAACCTAAATGTTCATCTAATGACACAAACGAACTTATTAGAAATACAAGATTGGTTAAAAACCCAAGTTGGACAAGAGTAAGCCTACGAAGGACGAAAATGACCTAAATGTTAATACAATGACATAAACACACCTATTGGATGCACACGATTAGTTAAAAACCCTAATTTGACAAGAATAAGCCTGGGGAGGATGAACATGACCTAAATGTTCACCCAATGACACCAACACACCTATTTGATACACAAGATTCGTTAAAAACCATAATTGGACAAGATTAAATGTAAGGAGGATGAAAATGACCAAATTGTTCATCCAATGACACAAATGAACCTATTGGGTGCAGAAGATTAGCTAAAAACCCTAATTGGACAAGTGTAGGGAGGACAAAAATGACCTAAATGTGCTTCCAGTGACACAAACACACCTATTGGATGCACAAGATTGGTTAAAAATCCTAATTGGACAAGATTACGTGTAGGGACGACGAAAATGACCTAAATGTTCATCCAATGATACAGACGAACTTATTGGATGCACAAGATTGGTTAGAAACCCTAATTGGAAAAGAATAAGCCTAGGGAGGACGAAAATGAACTAAATGTTAATTGAGTGACACAAACACACCAATTGGATGCCCAAGATTGGTTAACAACCATAATTGCACTAGAATAATCATAGGGAAGACGAAAATGAACTAAATGTTCATCCAATTACTCAAACGAACCAATTGGATGCATAAGATTGGTTAAAATCCCTAATTGGATAAGATTAAGTGTAGGGTGGACAAAAATGACCCAAATGTTCATCCAATGACGCAAAGGAACCTATTGGATGTAGAAGATTAGTTTAAAACCCAAATTAGACAAGATTAAGTGTAGGGAGGACGCAAATGACGTAAATGTTCATCCAATGACACAAACGAACTTATTGGATGCACAAGATTGGTTAAAAGCCCTAATTGGAAAAGAAAAAGCCAAGGGAGGAAGAAAATGACATAAATGTCAATCCAATGACACAAACAAACTTATTGATGCCCATGATTTGTAAAAAAACCCTAATTGCACAAGAATAATCCTAGGGAGGACGAAAATGACCTAAACGTTCATCCAATGACATAAACACACCTATTGGATGCATACGATTGGTTAAAACCCTAATTAGACAAGATTAAGTGTAGGGAAGACGCAAATGACCTAACTGTTCATCCAATGACACAAACGAACTTATTGGATGCACAAGATTGGTTAAAAGCCCTAATTGGAAAAGAATAAGCCTAGGGGGGAAGAAAATGACATATATGTTATTCCAATGACACAAACAAACTTATTGGATGCACAAGATTGGTTAAAAACCCTAATTGGACAAGAATAAGCCTCGGGAGGACGAAAATGACCTAATTATTAATCCAATGACACAAACACACTTATGGGATGCACAAGATTGGTTAAAAACCCTAACTGCACAAGAATAATCCTATGGTGGACGAAAATGGCCTAAATGTTCATCCAATGACTCAAACGAACCTATTGGATGCAGAAGATTGGTTAAAAACCCTAATTGGACAAGATTAAGTGTAGGGAGGACGAAAATGACCTAAATGTTCATCCAATGACACAAACACACTTATGGGATGCACAAGATTGGTTAAAAACCCTAATTGCACAAGAATAATCCTATGGTGGACGAAAATGACCTAAATGTTCATCGAATGACTCAAACGAACCTATTGGATGCAGAAGATTGGTTAAAAACCCTAATTGGACAAGATTAAGTGTAGGGAGGACGAAAATGACCTAATTATTAATCCAATGACACAAACGAACCTATTGGATGCAGAAGATTGGTCAAAAACCCTAATTATAGAAGATTAAGTGTACGGAGGACGCAAATGACATAAATGTTCATCCAATGACACAAACGAACCTATTGGATGAACAAGATTGGTTAAAAACCCTAATTGGACAAGAATAAGCCTAGAGAGAATGAAATTGACTTAAATGTTCTTTCAATGACAGAAACACACCCATTGGATTCACAAGATTGGTTAAAAACATTAATTGGACAAGAATAAACCTAGGGAGGACGAAAATGTCCTAAATATTCATCCAAAGACACAAACATATCTATGGATGCACAAGACATGTTAAAAACCCTAATTGGACTAGAATAAGCCTAGGGATGACGAAAATGACCTATATGTTTATCCAATGACACAAACACACCTATTGCATGCACAAGAATGGTTTAATACCCTAATTGGACAGGAATGAGCCTTGAGAGGACGAAAATGATCTAAATGTCAATACAATGACACAAATGAACTTATTGGATGCACAAGATGCTTAAAAACCCTAATTACACAACAATAAGCTTAGGGAGGACGAAAATGTTCTAAATGTTTATCCAATGACACATACACGCATGTTGGATTCATAAGATTGGTTAAAAACGCTAATTCGACAAGCATAAGCCTAAGGAGGACAAAAACGACACAAATGAACTTAAATGATGCAAAAGATTGGTTAAAAACCCTAAGCGGACAACAATAAGCCTAGGGATGACAAAAATAAACTAAATGTTCATCCAATGACACAAACACCCCTATTGGATGCACATGATTGGTTAAAAACTCTAATTGGACAAGAATAAGCCTAGGGAGGACGAAAATGATCTAAATGTTAATCCAATGACGCAAATGAACTTATTAGAGGCATAAGATTACTTAAAAACACTACTTACACAACAATAAGCCTTGGGGGGACGAAAATGACCTAAATATTCATCCAATGACACAAATACATCTATTGGATGCATAATATTGGTTAAAAACCCTAATTGGACAAGAAGTAGCCTAGGGAGGACAGAAATGACCAAAATGTTCACCCTATGACACAAACACACCTAATCGATGCACAGGATTGGTTAAAAAGCATAATTGGACAAGAATAAGCCTAGGGAAGACGAAAATGACCTAATTGTTCATCCAATGACACAAACACACCTATTGGATGCACAAGATTGTTTTAAAACCCTAATTGGACAAGAATAAGCCTAGGGATGACGAAAATGAACTAAATGTCAATCCAATGACGCAAATGAACTTATTAGAGGCATAAGATTGCTTGAAAACCCTAATTACACAACAATAAGCCTTGGGAGGACAACAAGGACCTAAATATTCATCCATTATCTCAAACACACCTATTAGATGCATAAGATTGGTTGAAAACTCTAATTGGACAAGAATAAGCCTAGGGAGGACAAAAATGACCTATATGTAAATCCAATCCAATGACACAAACACACTTATTAGAGGCAAATGATTGGTTAAAAACCCTAATCGGACTAGAATAAGCCTACGGATGACGAAAATGACCTAAATATTCAACCAAAGACACAAACACACCTATTGGATGCACAAGATTGGTTAAAAACCCAAATTGGACAAGAATAAGCACAAGGAGGATGAAAATGACCTAAATTTAAATCCAATGACACAATTGAACTTATTTGATGGACAAGATTTGTTAAAAAACCTAATTGCACAAAAATAATCATAGGGAGGACAAAAATGACCTAAATGTCAATCCTATGACGCAAATGAACTCATTGGATGCACAAGGTTGCTTAAAAACCCTAATTACACAAGAATAAGCCTAGACAAGATTAAGTGTAGGGAAGACGCAAATGACCTAAATGTTCATCCGATGACACAAACGAACTTATTGGATGTACAAGATTGGTTAAAAACCCTAATTGGACAAGAATAAGCCTCGGGAGGACGAAAATGACCTAATTATTAATCCAACGACACAAACACACTAATGGGATGCACAAGATTGGTTAAAAACCCTAATTGCACAAGAATAATCCTATGGTGGACGAAAATGACCTAAATGTTCATCCAATGACACAAACGAACCTATTGGATGGAGAAGATTGGTTAAAAACCCTAATTGGACAAGATTAAGTGTAGGGAGGACGAAAATGACCTAAATGTTCATCCAATGACACAAACGAACCTATTGGATGGAGAAGATTGGTCAAAAACCCTAATTATAGAAGATTAAGTGTACGGAGGACGCAAATGACATAAATGTTCATCCAATGACACAAACGAACCTATTGGATGAACAAGATTGGTTAAAAACCCTAATTGGACAAGAATAAGCCTAGGGAGAATGAAATTGACTTAAATGTTCTTTCAATGACACAAACACACCCATTGGATTCACAAGATTGGTTAAAAACATTAATTGGACAACAATAAACCTAGGGAGGACGAAAATGACCTAAATATTCATCCAAAGACACAAACATATCTATGGATGCACAAGACATGTTAAAAACCCTAATTGGACTAGAATAAGCCTAGGGATGACCAAAATGACCTATATGTTTATCCAATGACACAAACACACCTATTGCATGCACAAGAATGGTTTAATACCCTAATTGGAGAAGAATGAGCCTTGAGAGGAAGAAAATGATCTAAATGTCAATACAATGACACAAATGAAATTATTGGATGCACAAGATGCTTAAAAACCCTAATTCGACAAGCATAAGCCTAGGGAGGACAAAAATGACACAAATGAACTTAAATGATGCAAAAGATTGGTTAAAAACCGTAACCGGACAACAATAAGCCTAGGGATGACATAAATAAACTAAATGTTCATCCAATGACACAAACACACCTATTGGATGCACATGATTGGTTAAAAACTCTAGTTGGACAAGAATAAGCCTAGGGAGGACGAAAATGATCTAAATGTTAATCCAATGACGCAAATGAACTTATTAGAGGCATAAGTTTACTTAAAAACACTACTTACACAACAATAAGCCTTGGGGGACGAAAATGACCTAAATATTCATCCAATGACACAAATACATCTATTGGATGCATAAGATTGGTTAAAAACCCTAATTGGACAAGAAGAAGCCTAGGGAGGACGGAAATGACCTAAATGTTCACCCTATGACACAAACACACCTATTGGATGCACAAGACTGGTTAAAAACCATAATTGGACAAGAATAAGCCTAGGGAAGACGAAAATGACCTAATTGTTCATCCAATGACACAAACACACCTATTGGATGCACAAGATTGTTTAAAAACCCTAATTGGACAAGAATAAGCCTAGGGATGACGAAAATGATCTAAATGTCAATCCAATGACGCAAATGAACTTATTAGAGGCATAAGATTGCTTAAAAACCATACTTACACAACAATAAGCCTTGGGAGGACAACAAGGACCTAAATATTCATCCAATGTCTCAAACACACCTATTAGATGCATAAGATTGGTTGAAAACTCTAATTGGACAAGAATAAGCCTAGGGAGGACAAAAATGACCTAAATGTAAATCCAATCCAATGACACAAACACACTTATTAGAGGCAAAAGATTGGTTAAAAACCCTAATCGAACTAGAATAGGCCTACGGATGACGAAAATGACCTAAATGTTCAACCAAAGACACAAACACACCTATTGGATGCACAAGATTGGTTAAAAACCAAAATTGGACAAGAATAAGCACAAGGAGGATGAAAGTGACCTAAATTTAAATCCAATGACACAAATGAACTTATTGGATGGACAAGATTTGTTAAAAACCTAATTGCACAAAAATAATCATAGGGAGGACAAAAATGACCTAAATGTCAATCCTATGACGCAAATGAACTCATTGGATACACAAGGTTGCTTTAAAACCCTAATTACACAAGAATAAGCCTAGGGAGGATGAAAATGACCTAAATATTCATCCAATGACACGAACACACCTACTAGATGCAAAAGATTGATTAAAACCCTAATTGGACAAGAATAAGCCTAGGGAGGACGAAAATGACCTAAATGTTTAATCCAATGACAGAAACACACCTATTGGATGCATAAGATTGGTTAAAAACCCTAATTGAACAAGAATAACCCTAGAGAGAACAAAAATGACCTAAATGTTCATCCAATGACACAAACGAACCTAATGGATACAAAAGATTGGTTAAAAACCCTTATCGGACATGATTAAGTATAGCGAGGATGAAAATGACCTAAATGTTCATCTAATGATACAAACACAATTATTGGATGCACAAGATTGGTTAAAAACCCTAATTGCACAAGAATAATCCTAGGGTGGACGAAAATGACCTAAATGTTCATCCAATGACACAAACACACCTATTGGATGCACAAGATTGGTTAAAAACCCTAATTGGACAAGATTAAGTGTACGGATGACGAAAATGACCTAAATGTTCATCCATTGACGCAAACGAACCTATTGGATGCAGAAGATTTGTTAAAAACCCTAATTGAACAAGAATAAGTGAAGGGAGGATAAAAATAACCTAAATCTTCATCCAATGACACAAAGGAACTTATTGGATGCACATGATTGGTTAAAAACCCTAATTGGAAAAGAATAAGTCTAGGGAGGACGAAAATGATCTACATGTCAATCAAATGTCACAAATGAACTTATTGGATGCACAAGATTGCTTAAAACCCCTAATTACACAACAATAAGCTTAGGGAGGACGAAATAAGCGTAATTGAACAAGAATAAGCCTAGGGAGGACGAAAATGGCACAAATGAATTTAAATGATGAAAAGATTTGTTAAAAACCCTAATCGGGCAACTCTAAGCCTAGGGATGACGAAAATAAACTAAATGTTCATCCAATGAAACAAACACACCTATTGGATGCACATGATTGGTTAAATGGATAAGAATAAGCCTAGCGAGGTCGAAAATGATCTAAATGTCAATCCAATGACGCAAATGAACTTATTAGATGCATAAGATTGCTTAAAAACCCTACTTACACAACAATAAGCCTTAGAAGGACGAAAATGACCTAAATATTCATCCAATGACACAAACAGACCTATTGGATGCACAAGATTGGTTAAAAACCCTAATTGGACAAGAATAAGCCTAGGGAGGACAAAAATGATCTAAATGTAAATCCAAGGACACAAACGAACTTATTGGATGCAAAAGATTGGTTAAAAACCCTAATCGGACAAGAATAAGCCTACGGATGACGAAAATGACCTAAATGCTCATCCAATGACACAAACACATCTATTGGACGAACAAGATTGGTTAAAAACCCTAATTGGACAAGAATAAGCCCATAGAGGATGAAAATGTCCTAAGTTTAAATCCAATGACACAAATGAATTTATTGGATGGACAAGATTTGTTAAAAATCCTAATTGCACAAAAATAATCCTAGGGAGGACGAAAATGACCTAAATGTTCATCCAATGATACAAATGAACCTATTGGATGCAGAAGATTGGTTAAAAACCATAATTAGACAAGATTAAGTGTAGGGGGAAAGCAGATGACCTAAATGTTCATCTAATGACACAAACAAACTTTTTGGATGTACAAGATGGTTAAAAACCCTAATTGGACAAGAATAAGCCTAGGGAAGACGAAAATGAACTATATGTTAATGCAATGACACAAACACACTTATTGGATCCACAAGATTGGTTAAAAACCCTAATTGCACAAGAATAATCCTAGGGTGGACTACAATGACCTAAATGTTCATCCAATGACAAAAACGAGGCTATTGGATGCATAAGATTGGTTAAAAACCATAATTGGACAAGATTAAGAGTAGGGAGGACAAAAATGACCTAAATGTTCATCCAAGGACACGAACGAACCTATTGGATGCAGAAGATTGGTTAAAAACCCTAATTAGAGAAGATTAAGTGTATGGAGGACGTAAAATAACCTAAATGTTCATCCACTAACACAAACACATCTATGGATGCACAATATTGGTTAAAAACCCTAATTGAACAAGAATAATCCTAGGGTGGACTAAAATGACCAAAATGTTCATCCAATGACACAAACGAGCCTATTGGATGCAGAAGATTGGTTAAAAACCTTAATTGGACAATAATAAGTCTAGGGAGGACGAAAATGACCTAAATGTTCATCGAAAGACACAAACACACCAATTGGATGTAAAAGATTGGTTAAAAACCCTAACTGGACAAGAATATGCCTAGGGAGGACGAAAATTACCTAAATGCAAAATATAATGACACAAATGAAGTTATTGAATGCACAAGATTGCATAAAAACCCTAATTACACAAGAATAAGCCTAGGGAGGACAAAAATGACCTAAATATTCATCCAAAGACACAAACACACCTATTGGTTGCACAAGATTGTCTAAAAACCCTAATTGGACAAGAATATGCCTAGAAAGAATGACAATAATGTAAATGTAAATCCAATGACACCAATTAATCTATTTGATGGACAAGATGGGTTAAAAACCCTAATTGGACAAGAATAAGCCTAAAGATGACGAAAATGACCTAATTGTTCATCCAATGACACAAACACATCTATGGATGCACAATATTGGTTAAAATCCTAAATGGACTAGAAAAAGCCAAGGGATGACGAAAATGACCTATATGTTCGTCCAATGACACAAACACACCTCTTGGATGCACAAGATTGGTTTAAAACCCTAATTGGACAAGAATAAGCCTAGGGAGGACGAAAATGATCTAAATGTCAATCCAATGACAAAATGAACTTATTGGATGCACAACATTGCCTAAAAACCCTAATTACACAACAATAAGCTTAGGGAGGACAAAAATGACCAAAATGTTCATCCAAGGACACATAGAGGCCTATTGGATGCATAAGATTGGTTAAAAACTCTAATTGGACAAGAATAAGCCTAGGGAGGACGAAAACCACACAAATGAACTTATTTGATGCAAAAGATTTGTTAAAAACCCTAATCGGACAAGAAAAAGCCTAGGGACAACGAAAATGACATAAATGTTCATCCAATGACACAAACACACCAATTGGATGCACCAGATTAGTTAAACACGCTAATTCGACAAGATTAAGTTTAGAGAGGACAAAAATGACCTAAATGTTCATCCATTGACGCAAACGAACCTATTGGATGCAGAAGATTTGTTAAAAACCTTAATTATGCAGAAGAATAAGTGAAGGGACGACACAAATAACCTAACTCTTCATCCAATGACACAAAGGAACTTATTGGATGCACATGATTGGTTAAAAACCCTAATTGGAAAAGAATAAGCCTAGGGAGGACGAAAATGATCTAAATGTCAATCGAATGTCACAAATGAACTTATTGGATGCACAAGATTGCTTAAAAACCCTAATTACACAACAATAAGCTTAGGAAGGACGAAACAAGCGTAATTGAACAAGAATAAGCCAAGGGAGGACGAAAATGACACAAATGAAGTTAAATGATGAAAAAGATTGGTTAAAAACCCTAATCGGACAACTCTAAGCCTAGGGATGACGAAAATAAACTAAATGTTCATCCAATGAAACAAACACACCTATTGGATGCACATGATTGGTTCAATGGATAAGAATAAGCCTAGGGAGGTCGAAAATGATCTAAATGTCAATCCAATGACACAAATGAATTTATTGGATGGACAAGATTTGTTAAAAACCCTAATTGCACAAAAATAATCCTAGGGAGGACGAACAAGACCTAAATGTTCATCCAATGAAACAAATGAACTTTTTGGATGTACAAGATGGTTAAAAACCCTAATTGGACAAGAATAAGCCTAGGGAGGACGAAAATGAACTATATGTTAATGCAATGACACAAACTCACTTATTGGATGCACAAGATTGGTTAAAAACCCTAATTGCACAAATGAATCTATTGGATGGACAAGATGGGTTAAAAACCCTAATTGGACAAGAATAAGTCTAGAGATGACGAAAATGACCTAATTGTTCATCCAATGACACAAACACATCTATGGATGCACAATATTGGTTAAAATCCTAAATGGACTAGGAAAAGCCAAGGGATGACGAAAATGACCTATATGTTCATCCAATGACACAAACACACCTCTTGGATGCCCAAGATTGGTTTAAAACCCAAATTGGACAAGAATAAGCATAGGGAGGACGAAAATGATCTAAATGTCATTCGAATGACAAAATAAACTGATTGGATGCACAACATTGCCTAAAAACCCTAATTACACAACAATTAGCTTAGGGAGGACAAAAATGACCAAAATGTTCATCCAAGGACACATACAGGCCTATTGGAAGCATAAGATTGGTTAAAAACTCTAATTGGCCAAGAATAAGCCTAGGGAGGACAAAACCCACAGAAATGAACTTATTAGATGCAAAAGATTTGTTAAAAACGCTAATTGGACAAGAAAAAGCCTAGGGATGACGAAAATGACCTAAATGTTCATCCAATGAGACAAACACACCTATTGGATGCACAAGAGTGGTTAAAAACCCTAATTGGACAAGAATATGCCTAGGGAGGACGAAAATGACCTAAATGTTAAATCCAATGACAGAAACACACCTATTGGATGCACAAGATTGGATAAAAACCCTAATTGCACAACAAAAATCCTAGGGTGGACTAAAATGACCAAAATGTTCATCCAATGATACAAATGGACCTATTGGATGCAGAAGAATGGCTAAAAACCCTAATTGGACAAGATTAAGTGTTGGGATGATGAAAATGACCTAAACGTTCATCCAATGACACAAACGATCTTATTCGATGCACAAGATTGGTTAAAAACCCTAATTGGACAAGAAAAAGCCTAGGGAGAATGAAATTGACTTAAATGTACGTCCAATGACACAAATACACCCATTGGATGCACAAGATTGGTTAAAAACATTAATTGGGCAAGAATAAACCTAGGGAGGACGAAAATGACCTAAATGTTCATCCAATGACACAAAGAGACCTATTGGATGCACAAGATTGGTTAAAAACCATTATTGGAAAAGAATATGCCTAGGGAGGACGAAAATGACCTAAATGTTAATCCAATGACCCAAACACACCTATTGGATGCACAAGATTGGTTAAACACCCTAACTGGACAAGAATAAGCCTAGGGAGGACGAATATAAGCCAAATGTAAGTCCAATCACACAAATGAACTTATTGGACGCACAAGATTGCTTAAAAACACTAATTACACAAGAATAAGCCTGGAGAGGACGAAAATGACCTAAATATTATCCAATGACACAAACGAACTTATTGGATGCACAAGATTGGCTAAAAACCCAAATTGGACCTGAATAAGCCTAAGGAGGACGAAAATGACCTAAATGTTCATCCAATGACACAAACACACGTATTGGATCCACAAGATTGGTTAAAAACCCTAATTAGAGAAGAATAAGCTTAGGGAGGACGAAAATGACCTAAATGATCATCCAACGACACAAACACTCCTATTTGATGCACAAGATTAGTTACAAACCTTAATTGGACAAGTATAAGCCTAGGGAGGACGAAAATGACGTAAATGTTCATCCAATGACACAAACACGCCTTTTGGATGCACAAGATGGTTAAAAACCCTAATTGGATAAGATTAAGTGCAGGGAGGACAAAAATGACCTAAATGTTCATCCAATGACACAAACGAACTTATTGGATGCACAAGACTGGTTAAAAACCGTAATTGGACAAGAATAAGCCTAGGGAGGACGAAAACGACCAAAATGCTAATCCAATGACACAACCACACCTATTGGATGCACAAGATTGGTTAAAAACCCTAATTGCACAAGAATAAGCCTAGGGAGGACGAAAATGACCTAGATGTTCATCCAACGACACAAACGAACCTATTGGATGCAAAAGATTGGTTAAAAACCCTAATTGGACAAGATTAAGTGTAGGGAGGATGAAAATGACCTAAATGTTCGTCCAATGACGCAAACAAACATATCGGATGCAGAAGATGGGTTAAAAAGCTTATTTAGACAAGATTAACTGTAGGAGGACGAAAGTGACCTAAATATTCATCCAATGACACAAACGAACCTTTTGGAAGCACAAGATTGGTTAAAATCCCTAATTGGACAAGAATAAGCCTAGGGAGGACGCAAATGACCTAAATGTTCATCCAATATCACAAACACACCAATTGGATGTAGAAGATTGGTTAAAAACCCTAATTGCACAAGAATAAGTGTAGTAAGGACAAAAACGACCTAAATTTTCATCCAATGACATAAACGAACTTATTGGATGTACAAGATTGGCTAAAAACCCAAATTGGACAAGAATAAGCCTACAGAGGAAGAAAATGACCTAAATGTTCATCCAATAACCCAAACAAACATATTGGATCCACAAGATTGGTTAAAAACCCTAATTGGAGAACAATAAGCTTATAGAGGACGAAAATGACCTAAATGTTCATCCAATGACACAAACACACCTATTGGATGGACAAGATTGGTTAAAAACCCTAATTGGATAAGATTAAGTTTAGGGAGGATGAAAATGATATACATGTGTATCCTATGACACAAACGAACTTATTCGGTGAACATGTTTGGTAAAAAACCCTAATTACACAAGAATAAGCCTAGGGAGGACGAAAATGACCTAAATATTCACCCAAAGACACAAACACACCTATTGGATGCAAAAGATTGTTTAAAAACCCTAATTGGACAAGAATAAGCCTAGAAAGAACGAAAATAACATAAATGTAAATCGAATGCCCCAAAAATGACCTAAATGTTCATCACATGACACAAACGAACCTATTGGGTGCACAAGATTGGTTAAAAACCCTAATTGGAAAGATTAACTGTAGGGAGAACGAAAATGACCTAAATGTTCATCCAATGGCACAAACGAACCTATTGGATGCAGAAGATTAGTTAAAAACTCTAATTGGACAAGAGTATGTTTAGGGAGGACGAAAGTGACCTAAATGTTCATCCAATGACTCAAACGAACCTATTGGATGCAGAAGATTAGTTAAAAACTCTAATCGGACAAGAGTATGTTTAGGGAGGACGAAAATGACCTAAATGTTCATCCAATGACACAAACGAACCTATTGGATGCAGAAGATTGGTCAAAAACCCTAATTATAGAAGATTAAGTGTACGGAGGACGCAAATGACATAAATGTTCATCCAATGACACAAACGAACCTATTGGATGAACAATATTAGTTAAAAACCCTAATTGGACAAGAATAAGCCTAGGGAGAATGAAATTGACTTAAATGTTCTTCCAATGACACAAACAGACCCATTGGATGCACTAGATTGGTTAAATACATTAATTGGACAAGAATAAACCTAGGGAGGACGAAAATGACCTAAATATTCATCCAAAGACACAAACATATCTATGGATGCACAAGACATGTTAAAAACCCTAATTGGACTAGAATAAGCCTAGGGATGACGAAAATGACCTATATGTTTATCCAATGACACAAACACACCTATTACATGCACAAGAATGGTTTAAAACCCTAATTGGACAAGAATGAGCCTTGAGAGGACGAAAATGATATAAATGTCAATACAATGACACAAATGAACTTATTGGATGCACAAGATGCTTAAAAACCCTAATTACACAACAATAAGCTTAGGGAGGACGAAAATGTCCTAAATTTTCATCCAATGACACATACACGCATGTTGGATGCATAAGATTTGTTAAAAACCCTAATTCGACAAGCATAAGCCTAGGGAGGACAAAAACGACAGAGAACTTAAACGATGCAAAAGATTGGTTAAAAACCCTAATCGGACAACAATAAGCCTAGGGATGACAAAAATAAACTAAATGTTCATCCAATGACACAAACACACCTATTGGATGCACATGATTGGTTAAAAACTCTAATTGGACAAGAATAAGCCTAGGGAGGATGAAAATGAACTAAATGTTAATCCAATGACGCAAATGAACTTATTAGAGGCATAAGATTACTTAAAAACACTACTTACACAACGATAAGCCTTGGGAGGACGAAAATGACCTAAATATTCATCCAATGACACAAATACACCTATGGGATGCATAAGATTGGTGAAAAACCCTAATTGGACAATAAGAAGCATAGGGAGGACGGAAATGACCTAAATGTTCACCCTATGACACAAACACACCTATTGGATGCACAAGATTGGTTAAAAACCATAATAGGACAAGAATAAGCCTAGGGAGGACGAAAATGATCTAAATGTCAATCCAATGACGCAAATGAACTTATTAGAGGCATAAGATTGCTTAAAAACCCTACTTACACAACAATAAGCCTTGGGAGGACAACAACGACCTAAATATTCATCCAATGTCTCAAACACACCTATTAGATGCATAAGATTGGTTGAAAACTCTAATTGGATAAGAATAAGCCTAGGGAGGACAAAAATGACCTAAATGTAAATCCAATCCAATGACACAACCACACTTATTAGAGGCAAAAGATTGGTTAAAAACCCTAATCGGACTAGAATAAGCCTACGGATGACGAAAATGACCTAAATATTCAACCAAAGACACAAACACACCTATTGGATGCACAAGATTGGTTAAAAACCCAAATTGGACAAGAATAAGCACAAGGAGGATGAAAATGACCTAAATTTAAATCCAATGACACAAATGAACTTATTGGATGGACAAGATTTGTTAAAAACCCTAATTGCACCAAAATAATCCTAGGGAGGACAAAAATGACCTAAATGTCAATCCTATGACGCAAATGAACTCATTGGATGCACAAGGTTGCTTAAAAACCCTAATTACACAAGAATAAGCCTAGGGAGGATGAAAATGACCTAAATATTCATCCAATGACACGAACACACCTACTAGATGCAAAAGATTGATTAAAACCCTAATTGGACAAGAATAAGCCTAGGGAGGACGAAAATGACCTAAATGTTAAATCCAATGACAGAAACACACCTATTGGATGCATAAGATTGGTTAAAAACCCTAACTGAACAACAATAAGCCTAGAGAGAACAAAAATGACCTAAATGTTCATCCAATGACACAAACAAACCTAATGGATACAAAATATTGGTTAAAACCCCTTATTGGACATGATTAAGTATAGCGAGGATGAAAATGACCTAAATGTTCGTCTAATGACACAAACGAACTTATTATAAACACAAGATTGGTTAAAAACCCAAGTTGTACAAGAGTAAGCCTATTGGGTGCAGAAGATTGGTTAAAAACCCTAATTGGAAACATTAAGTGTAGGGAGGATGAAAGTGGCCTAAATGTTCATCCAATGACACAAATGAACCTATTGGAAGCAGAAGATTAGCTAATAATCCTAATTGGACAAGTGTAAGGAGGACAAAAATGACCTAAATGTTCATCCAATGACACAAACACACCTATTGGATGCACAAAATTGGTTAAAAATCCTAATTGGACAAGATTACGTGTAGGGAGGACGAAAATGACCTAAATGTTCATCCAATGATACAAACGAACTTATTGGATGCACAAGATTTGTTAGAAACCCTAATTGGAAAACAATAAGCCTAGGGAGGACGAAAATGAACTAAATGTTAATCGAGTAACACAAACACACCTATTGGACGCCCAAGATTGGTTAACAACCATAATTGCACAAGAATAATCGTAGGGAAGACGAAAATGAACTAAATGTTCATCCAATTACTCAAACGAACCAATTGGATGCATAAGATTGGTTAAAATCCCTAATTGGATAAGATTAAGTGTAGGGAGGACAAAAATGACCCAAATGTTCATCCAATGACGCAAAGGAACCAATTGGATGCAGAAGATTAGTTTAAAACCCAAATTAGACATGATTAAGTGTAGGGAGGACGCAAATGACCTAAATGTTCATCCAATGACACAAACGAACTTATTGGATGCACAAGATTGGTTAAAAGCCCTAATTGGAAAAGAATAAACCAAGGGAGGAAGAAAATGACATAAATGTTAATCCAGTGACACAAACAAACTTATTGGATGCCAAAGATTGGTAAAAAACCCTAATTGCACAAGAATAATCCTAGGGACGACGAAAATGACCTAAATTTTCATCCTATGATTGAAACACACCTATTTGATGCAAAAGATTGGTTAAAACCCTAATTAGACAAGATTAAGTGTAGGGACCACGCAAATGACCTAAATGTTCATCCGATGACACAAACGAACTTATTGGATGTACAAGATTGGTTAAAAACCCTAATTGGACAAGAATAAGCCTCGGGAGGACGAAAATAACATAATTGTTAATCCAATGACACAAACACACTTATTGGATGCACAAGATTGGTTAAAAACCCTAATTGCACAAGAATAGTCCTAGGGTGGACGAAAATGACCTAAATGTTCATCCAATGACTCAAACGAACCTATTGGATGCAGAAGATTGATTAAAAACCCTAATTGGACAAGATTAAGTGTAGGGAGGACGAAAATGACCTAAATGTTCATCCAATGACAAAAACGAACCTATTGGATGCAGAAGATTGGTTAAAAACCCTAATTATAGAAGATTAAGTGTACGGAGGACGCAAATGACATAAATGTTCATCCATTGACCCAAACGAACCTATTGGATGAACAAGATTGGTTAAAAACCCTAATTATAGAAGATTAAGTGTACGGAGGACGCAAATGACATAAATGTTCATCCATTGACCCAAACGAACCTATTGGATGAACAAGATTGGTTAAAAACCCTAATTGGACAAGAATAAGCCTAGGGAGAATGAAATTGACTTAAATGTTCTTCCAAAGACACAAACACACCCATTGGATGCACAAGATTGGTTAAAAACATTAATTGGACAAGAATAAACCAAGGGAGGACGAAAATAACCTAAATATTCATCCAAAGACACAAACATATCTATGGATGCACAAGACTTGTTAAAAACCCTAATTGGACTAGAAATAGCATAGGAATGAAGAAAATGACCTATATGTTTATCGAATGACACAAACACACCTATTGCATGCACAAGAATGGTTTAAAACCCTAATTGGATAAGAATAAGCCTTGGGAGGACGAAAATGATCTAAATGTCAATCCAATGACACAAATGAACTTATTGGATGCACAAGATGCTTAAAAACCCTAATTACAAAACAATAAGCTTAGGGAGGACTAAAATGTCCTAAATGTTCATCCAATGACACATACACGCATGTTGGATGCATAAGATTGGTTAAAAACCCTAATTCGACAAGCGTAAGCCTTGGGAGGACGAAAACGACACAAATGAACTAAAATGATGCAAAAGATTGGTTAAAAACCCTAATCGGACAACAATAAGCCTAGGGATGACAAAAATAAACTAAAAGTTCATCCAATGACACAAACACACCTATTGGATGCACATGACTGGTTAAAAACTCTAATTGGACAAGAATAAGCATAGGGAGGACGAAAATCATCTAAATGTCAATCCAATTATGCAAATGTACTTATTTGAGGCATAAGATTGCTTAAAAACCCTACTTACACAACAATAAGCCTTGGGAGGAAGAAAATGACCTAAATATTCATCCAATGACACAAATACACCTATTGGATGCATAAGATTGGTTAAAAACCCTAATTGGACAAGAAGAAGCCTAGGGAGGACGGAAATGACCTAAATGTTCATCCTATGACACAAACACACCTATTGGATGCACAAGATTGGTTAAAAACCCTAATTGGACAAGAATAAGCCTAGAGAAGACTAAAATGACCTAATTGTTCATCCAATGACACAAACACACCTATTGGATGCACAAAATTTGTTTTAAAACCCTAATTGAACAATCCAATGATGCAAATGAACTTATTAGAGGCATAAGATTGCTTAAAAACCCTACATACACAACAATAAGCCTTGGGAGGACAACAAGGCCATAAATATTCATCCAATGTCTCAAACACACCTATTGGATGCATAAGATTGGTTGAAAACTTTAATTGGACAAGAATAAAGCTAGGGAGGACAAAAATGACCTAAATGTCAATCCAATCCAATTACACAAAGACACTTATTAGAGGCAAAAGACTGGTTAAAAACCCTAATCGGACTAGAATAAGCCTACGGATGACGAAAATGACCTAAATATTCAACCAAAGACACTAGCACACCTATTGGATGCACAAGATTGGTTAAAAACCCAAATTGGACAAGAATAAGCACAAGGAGGATGAAAATGACCTAAATTTAAATCCAATGACACAAATGAACTTATTGGATGGACAAGATTTGTTAAAAACCCTAATTGCACAAAAATAATCCTAGGGAGGACGAAAATGACCTAAATGTCAATCCTATGACGCAAATCAACTCATTGGATGCACAAGGTTGCTTAAAAACCCTAATTACACAAGAATAAGCCTAGGGAGGATGAAAATGACCTAAATATTCATCCAATGACACGAAGACACCTACTAGATGCACAAGATTGATTAAAACCCTAATTGGACAAGAGTAAGCCTAGGGAGGACGAAAATGACTTAAATGTTGATCCAATAACACAAACACACTTATTGGATGCACAAGAATGGTTAAAAACCCCAAGTGGACTAGAATTAGCCTAGGGAGGACGAAAATGACCTAAATGTTCATCCAATGACACAAACAGACCTATAGGATGCACAAGATTAGTTAAAACCCATAATTGGACAAGATTAAGTGTAGGGAGGACGATAATGTCCTAAATGTTCATCCAATGACACAAACGAACTTATTGGAAGCACAAGATTAGTCAAAAGGCCTAATTGGACAAGAATTAGCCTAGGGAGGACAAAAATGACCTAAATATTCGTCCAATGACACAAACACACCTATTGGATGACATGATTGATTTAAAACCCTAATTGGACAAGAATAAGCCTATGGAGGACGAAAATGACCTAAATGTTCATCCAATAACACAAACACACCTATTGGATGCACAAGATTGGTTAAAAACCCTAATAGGACAAGAATAAGCCAAGGGAGGACGAAAATCACCTAAATGTTCATCCAGTGACACAAACGAACTTATTCGATGCACAAGATTGGTTAAAATCCCTAATTGGACAAGAATAAGCCTAGGAAGAATGAAATTGACTTAAATGTTTGTCAAATTACACAAACACACCCATTGGATGCACAAGATTGGTTAAAAACATTAAATGGACAAGAATAAACCTAGGGAGGAAGAAAATGACCTAAATGTTCATCCCGTGACACAAACAGACCTATTAGATGCACAAGATTGGTTAAAAACCCTAATTGGAAAAGAATATGCCTAGGGAGGACGAAAATGATCTTAATGTTAATCGAAAGACCCAAAAACACCTATTGGACGCACAAGATTGGTTTAACACCCTAATTGGACAAGAATTAGCCTAGGGAGGATAGAAATGACTTAAATATTCATCCAATAACTCAAACACACCTATTGGTAGCACAAGATTGATTAAAAACCCTAATTGGACAATAATAAGCCTATGGAGGACGAAAATGATCTAAATGTTGATCCAATAACAAAAACACACCTATTGGATGCACTTGATTGGTTAAAAACCCTAATAGGACAAGAATATGCCTAAAGAGGACAAAAATAACCTAAATGTTCATCCAATGACACATACACACCTATTGGATGCACAAGATTGCTTAAAAACCCTAATTGGACTAGAATTAGCCTAGGGAGGACGAAAATGACCTAAATGTTCATCCAATAACACAAACACACCTATTGGATGCACAAGGTTGATTAAAAACCTTAATTGGACAATAATAAGCCTATGGAGGACGGAATGACCTAAATATTGATCCAATGACACAAACACAACTATTGGATGCACAAGATTGGTTAAAAACCCTAATAGGACAAGAATAAGCTTAGGGAGGAAGAAAATGACCTAAAGTTCCTCCAACGACAGAAACACACCTATTGGATGCACCAGATTGGTTAAAAACCCCAATTGGACTAGATTTAGCCTAGGGAGGACGAAAATGACCTATATGTTCATCCAATGACCTAAATTTTGATCCAATGACACAAAATGACCTAAATGTTCATCCAATGACACAAACACACCTTTTGGATGCAAAAGATTATTAAAAACCCTAATTGGACAAGATTATGTGTAGGGAGGACGACAATGAACTAAATGTTCATCCTATGACACAAACACACCTATTGGATGCCCAAGATTTGTTAAAAATCCTAATTGGACTAGAATTATCCTAGGGAGGATGAAAACGACCTAAATGTTCAACCAATGACACAAACACACCTATTGGATGCACAAGATTAGTTAAAAACCGTAATTGGACAAGATTAATTGTATGGAGGACGATAATGTCCTAAATGTGCATCCAATGACACAAACAAACTTATTTGATGCACAAGATTGGTTAAAAAGCATAATTGGACAAGAATAAGCCTATGGAGGATGAAAATGACCTAAATGTTGATACAATAACACAAATACACCAATTGGATGATCAAGATTGGTTAAAAACTCTAATAGGACAAGAATAAGCCAAGGGAGGATGTAAATGACCTAAATGTTCATCCAATGACACAAACGAACTTAGTCGATGCACAAGATTGATTAAAACACTAATTGGACAAGAATAAACCTAGGGAGGACGAAATGACCTAAATGTTGATCCAATAAAACAAACACACCTTTTGGATGCACAAGATTGGTTAAAAACCCCAAGTGGACTAGAATTAGCCTTGGGAGGACGAAAATGACCTAAATGTTCATCCAATGACACAAACAGACCTATTGGATGCACAAGATTAGTTAAAAACCCTAATTGGACAAGATTAAGTGTAGGGAGGACGATAATGTCCTAAATGTTCATCCAATGACACAAACAAACTTATTGGATGCACAAGATTGGTTAAAAAGCCTAATTGGACAAGAATTAGCCTAGG
>JBBPBT010000228.1:1150224-1195792 GCA_037974875.1 Cicer bijugum
GGAGGAGAAAAATGACCTAAATGTAAAACCAATCCAATGACACAAACACACTTATTAGAGGCAAAAGATTGGTTAAAAACCCTAATCGGACTAGAATAAGCCTACGGATGACGAAAATGACCTAAATATTCAACCAAAGACACAAACACACCTATTGGATGCACAAGATTGGTTAAAAACCCAAATTGGACAAGAATAAGCTCAAGGAGGATGAAAATGACCTAAATTTAAATCCAATGACACAAATGAACTTATTGGATGTACAAGATTTGTTAAAAACCCTAAGGGCACAAAAATAATTCTGGGGAGGACGAAAATGACCTAAATGTCAATCCTATGATGCAAATGAACTCATTGGATGCACAAGGTTGCTTAAAAACCCTAATTACACAATAATAAGCCTAGGGAGGATGAAAATGACCTAAATATTCATCCAATGACACGAACACACCTACTAGATGCACAGGATTGATTAAAACCCTAATTGGACAAGAATAAGCCTAGGGAGGACGAAAATGACCTAAATGTTGATCCAATAACACAAACACACCTATTGGATGCACAAGATTGGTTAAAAACCCTAATAGGACAAGAATAAGCCAAGGGAGGACGAAAATCACCTAAATGTTCATCCAATGACACAAACGAACTTATTCGATGCACAAGAATAAGCCTAGGATGAATGAAATTGACTTAAATGTTCGTCAAATGACACAAACACACCCACTGGATGCACAAGATTGGTTAAAAACATTAAATGGACACGAATAAACCTAGGGAGGAAGAAAATGACCTAAATGTTCATCCAGTGACACAAACAGACCTATTAAATGCACAAGATTGGTTAAAAACCCAAATTGGAAAAGAATATGCCTAGGGAGGACGAAAATGACCTTAATGTTAATCCAAAGACCCAAAAACACCTATTCGATGCACAAGATTCGTTAAAAAGCCTAATTGGACAAGAATAAGCGTAGGGAGAACGAAAATGACCTATATGTTTATCCAATGACACAAACGAACGTCTTCGATGCACAGGATTGGTTAAAAACCCTAGTTGGACAACAATAAGCCAAGGAAGCACAAAAATGACCTAAATGATCGTCCAATGACACAAACACACCTATTGGATGCACAAGATTTGATAAAAACCCTAAATGGACTTGAATTAGCCTAGGGAAGACGAAAATGACCTAAATGTTCATCCAATGACGCAAACACACCTATTGGATGCCCATGATTAGTTAAAAACCCTAATTGGACAAGATTAAGTGCAGGGAGGACGAAAATGACCTAAATGCTCATCCAATGACACAAACGAACTTATTCGATGCACAAGATTGGTTAAAAAACCCTAATTGGGCAAAAATAAGACTAGGGAGGACGACAATGACCTAAATGTTCATCCAATGACACAAACACACCTATTAGATGCACAAGATTGCTTAAAAAACCTAATTACACAAGAATTAGCCTAGGGAGGACAAAAATAACCTAAATATTCATCCAATGACACAAACACACCTATTGGAAGCACAAGATTGATTAAAAACCCTAATTGGACAAGAATAAGCCTAGGGAGGACGAAAATGACTTAAATGTAGTTCCAATAACACAAACACACCTATTGGATGCACAAGATTGGTTAAAATCCCTAATAGGACAAGAATAAGCCAACGGAGGACGAAAATGACCTAAATGTTCATCCAATGACACAAACACTTCTATTGGATGCACAAGACAGGTTAAAAACCCTAATTTGACTAGAATTAGCCTAGGGAGGACGAAAATGACCTAAATGCTCATCCAACGACACAAACACACCTATTGGATGCACAAGATTAGTTAAAAAACCTTATTGGACAAGATTAAGTGTAGGGAGGACGATAATGACCTAAATGTTTATCCAATGACAAAAACGAACTTATCCGTTGCACAAGATTAGATAAAAAGCCTAATTGGAAAAGAATAAGACTAGGGAGGACGACAATCAACTAAATGTTCATCCAATGACACAAACACACCTATTGGATGCACAAGATTTGTTAAAAATCCTAATTGGACTAGAATTATCCTAGGAAGGATGAAAACGACCTAAATGTTTATCCAATGACACAAACACACCTATTGGATGCACAAGATTGGATAAAAACCCTAATAGGACAAGATTAAGTGTAAGGGGGACGAAAATCACCTCAATGTTCATCCAATGACACAAACGAACTTATTCGATGCACGAGATAAGTTAAAAACGCTAATTGGACAAGAATAAGCCTAAGGAGGACGAAAATGACCTAAATGTTTATCCAAAGACACAAACACGCCTATTGGATGCACACGATTGGTTAAGAACCCTAATAGGACAAGAATAAGCCTAGGGAGGACGAAAATGACTTAAATGTAGTTCCAATAACACAAACACACCTATTGGATGCACAAGATTGGTTAAAATCCCTAATAGGACAAGAATAAGCCAAGGGAGGACGAAAATGACCTAAATGTTCGTCCAATGACACAAACACTTCTATTGGATGCACATGACAGGTTAAAAACCCTAATTGGACTAGAATTATCCTAGGGAGGACGAAAATGACCTAAATGTTCATCCAACGACACAAACACACCTATTGGATGCACAAGATTAGTTAAAAAACCTTATTGGACAAGATTAAGTGTAGGGAGGACGATAATGACCTCAATGTTCATCCAATGACACAAACGAACTTATCCGTTGCACAAGATTGGATAAAAAGCCTAATTGGAAAAATATTAGACTAAGGAGGACGACAATGAACTAAATGTTCATCCAATGACACAAACACACCTATTGGATGCACAAGATTTGTTAAAAATCCTAATTGGACTAGAATTATCCTAGGAAGGATGAAAACGACCTAAATGTTTATCCAATGACACAAACACACCTATTGGATGCACAAGATTGGATAAAAACCCTAATAGGACAAGATTAAGTGTAAGGGGGACGAAAATGACCTCAATGTTCATCCAATGACACAAACGAACTTATTCGATGCACGGGATAAGTTAAAAATGCTAATTGGACAAGAATAAGCCTAGGGAGGACGAAAATGACCTAAATGTTTATCCAAAGAAACAAACACGCCTATTGGATGCACACGATTGGTTAAGAACCCTAATAGGACAAGAATAAGCCTAGGGAGGACGAAAATGACCTAAATGTTCATCCGATGACACAAACACACTTATTGGATGCACAAGATTGGTTAAAAACCCTAATTGGACTAGAATTAGCCTAGGGAGGACGAAAATAACCTAAATGTTCATCCAATGACACAAACACACCTTTTGGATGCAAAAGATTATTAAAAACCCTAATTGGACAAGATTATGTGTAGGGAGGACGAAAATGACCTAGATGTTCATCCAATGACACAAACGAAATTATTCGATGCACAAGATTGGTTAAAAAGCCTAATTGGACAAGAATAAGACTAGGGAGGACGACAATGACCATAATGTTCATCCAATGAAGCAAACACATCTATTGGATGCACAAGATTGGTTAAAGACCTTAATTGGGAAAGAATTAGCCTATGGAGGACGAAAATGACCTAAATGTTCATTCAATGATACAAACACACCTATTGCATGCACAAGATTGGTTAAAAACCCTAATTGGACAAGGATAAGCCTAGGGAGGACAACAATGACCTAAATGTTCATCCAAAGAAACTAACATATCTATGGATGCACAAGACTTGTTAAAAACCCTAATTGGAATAGAATAAGCCTAAGGATGACGAAAATGACCTATATGTTTATCCAATGACACAAACTCACCTATTACATGCACAAGAAAGGTTTAAAACCCAAATTGGACAAGAATATGCCTTGGGAAGACAAAAATGATCTAAATGTCAATCCAATGACACAAATGAATTTATTGGATGCACAAGATGCTTAAAAACCCTAATTACACAACAATAAGCTTAGGGAGGACGAAAATGTCCTAAATGTTCATCCAATGACACATACAAGCCTGTTGGATGGATAAAATTGGTTAAAAACCCTAATTGGACAAGCATAAGCCTGGGGAGGACAAAAACGACACAAATGTACTTAAATGATGCAAAAGATTGGTTAAAAACCCTAATCGGACAACAATAAGCCTATTTGTTAAAAACCCTAATCGGACAACAATGACACAAACACACCTATTGGATGCACAAGATTTGTTAAAAACTCAAATTGGACAAGAATAAGCCTTGGGAGGACGAAAATGATCTAAATGTCAATCCAATGACGCAAATGAACTTATTAGAGGCATAAGATTGCTTAAAAACACTACTTACACAACAATAAGCCTTGGGAGGACGAAAATGACCTAAATATTCATCCAATGACGCAAACACACCTATCGGATGCATAAGATAGGTTAAAAACCCTAATTGGACAAGAATAAGCCTAGGGAGGACGGAAATGACCTAAATGTTGATCTTATAACACAAACACAACTATTGGATGCACAAGATTGGTTAAAAACCCCAAGTGGACTAGAATTAGCCTATGGAGGACGAAAATGACCTAAATGTTCATCCAATGACACAAACAGACCTATTGGATGCACAAGATTAGTTAAAAACCCTAATTGCACAAGATTATGTGTAGGGAGGACGAAAATGACCTAGATGTTCATCCTATGACAAAAAAGAACTTATTCGATGCACAAGATTGGTTAAAAAGACTAATTGGACAAGAATAAGACTAGGGAGGACGACAATGACCATAATGTTCATCCAATGAAGCAAACACATCTATTGGATGCACAAGATTGGTTAAAGACCTTAATTGGGAAAGAATTAGCCTATAGAGGACGAAAATGACCTAAATGTTCATCCAATGATACAAACACACCTATTGCATGCATAAGACTGGTTAAAAACCCTAATTGGACAAGAATAAGCATAGGGAGGACGACAATGACCTAAATGTTGATCCAATAAAACAAACACACCTATTGGATGCACAGGATTGGTTAAAAACCCTAATTGGACAAGAATAAGCCTAGGGAGGACGACAATGACCTAAATGTTCATCCAATGACACAAACACACCTATTGCATGCACAAGATTGGTTTAAAACCTAAATTGGACAAGAATATGCCTTGGGAAGACAAAAATGATCTAAATGTCAATCCAATGACACAAATGTACTTATTGGATGCACAAGATGCTTAAAAACCCTAATTACACAACAATAAGCCTAGGGAGGACGAAAATGTCCTAAATGTTCATCCAATGACACATAAAAGCCTGTTTGATGGATAAAATTGGTTAAAAACCCTAATTGGACAAGCATAAGCCTGGGGAGGACGAAAACGACACAAATGTACTTAAATGATGCAAAAGATTGGATAAAAACTCTATTCGGACAACAATAAGCCTAGGGCTGACAAAAATAAACTAAATGTTCATCCAATGACACAAACACACCTATTGGATGCACATGATTGGTTAAAAACTCAAATTGGACAAGAATAAGACTAGGGAGGACGAAAATGATCTAAATGTCAATCCAATGACGCAAATGAACTTATTAGAGGCATAAGATTGCTTAAAAACCCTAATTTCCCAACAATAAGCCTTGGGAGGAGGAAAATGACCTAAACATTCATCCAATGACACAAACACACCTATTGGATGCATAAGATAGGTTAAAAACCATAATTGGACAAGAATAAGCCTAGGGAGGACGGAAATGACCTAAATGTTGATCCAATAACACAAACACACCTATTGGATGCACAAGATAGGTTAAAAATCCCAAGTGGACTAGAATTAGACTATGGAGGAGGAAAATGACCTAAATGTTCATCCAATGACACAAACAGACCTATTGGATGCACAAGATTAGTTAAAAACCCTAATTGGACAAGATTAAGCCAAGGGTGGACGAAAATGTCCTAAATGTTCATCCAATGACACAAACAAACTTATTGGAGGCATAAGATTGCTTAAAAAGCCTAGTTGGACAAGAATTAGCCTAGGGAGGACAAAAAGGACCTAAATATTCATCCAATGACACAAACACACCTATTGGACGCACAAGATTGATTAAAAACCTTAATTGGACAAGAATAAGCCTAGGGAGGACGAAAATGACCTAAATGTAAATCCAATCCAATGACACAAATGAACTTATGGGAGGCAAAAGATTGGTTAAAAACCCTAATCAGACTAGAATAAGCCTACGGATGACGAAAATGACCTAAATATTCAACCAAAGACACAAACACACCTATTGGATGCACAAGATTGGTTAAAAACACAAATTGGACAAGAATAAGCCCAAGGAGGATGAAAATGACCTAAATTTAAATCCAATGACACAAATGAACTTATTGGATGGACAAGATTTTTTAAAAACCCGAATTGCACAAAAATAATCCTAGGGAGGACGAAAATGACCTAAATGTCAATCCAATGACGGAAATGAATTCATTGGATGCACAAGATTGCTTAAAAACCCTAATTACACAAGAATAAGCCTAGGGAGGATGAAAATGACCTAAATTTAAATCCAATGACACGCACACACCTACTAGATGCACAAGATTGATTAAAACCCAAATTGGACAAGAATAAGCCTAGGGAGGACGAAAATGACCTAAATGTTGATCCAATAACACAAACACACCTATTGGATGCACAAGACTTGTTAAAAACCCTAATTGGACAAGAAATAGTCTAGGGAGGACGAAAAGGACCTAAATGTTCATCAAATGACACAAACACAACTATTGGATGCATAAGATTGGTTAAAAAACCTAATTGGACTAGAATTAGCCTAGGGAGGACGAAAATGACCTAAATGTTCATCCAACGACTCAAACACACCTATTGGATGCACAAGATTAGTTTAAAAAAACCTAATTGGACAAGATTAAGTGTAGGGGGGACGATAATGTCCTAAATGTTCATCCAATGACACAAACGAACTTATTGGATGCACAAGATTGATTAAAAACCCTAATTGGACAAGAATTAGCCTAGGGAGGACAAAAATGACGTAAATATTCATCCAATGACACAAACATACCTATTGGATGCACATGAGTGATTAAAAACCCTAATTGGACAAGAATAAGCCTATGGAGGACGAAAATGACCTAAATGTTGATCCAATAACACAAACACACCTATTGGATGCACAAGATTTGTTAACAACCCTAATATGACAAGAATAAGCCTAGGGAGGACGAAAATGACCTAAATGTTCATCCAATGACACAAACGAACTTATTCGATGCACAAGATTGGTTAAAATCCCTAATTGGACAAGAAAAAGCCTAGGGAGGACGAAAATGACCTAAATATTGATCCAATAACACAAACACACCTATTGGATGCACAAGATTGGTTAAAAACCCTAAAAGGACTTGAATAAGCCTAGGGAGGACGAAATGACTTAAATGTTGATCCAATAAAAACAAACACACCTATTGGATGCACAGGATTGGTTAAAAACCCTAATTGGACAAGAATAAGCCTAGGGAGGACGACAATGACCTAAATGTTCATCCAATGACACAAACACACCTATTGCATGCACAAGATTGGTTTAAAACCCAAATTGGACAAGAATATGCCTTGGGAAGACAAAAATGATCTAAATGTCAATCCAATGACACAAATGTACTTATTGGATGCACAAGATGCTTAAAAACCCTAATTACACAACAATAAGCTTAGGGAGGACGAAAATGTCCTAAATGTTCATCCAATGACACATACAAGCCTGTTGGATGGATAAAATTGGTTAAAAACCCTAATTGGACAAGCATAAGCCTGGGGAGGACGAAAACGACACAAATGTACTTAAATGATGCAAAAGATTGGATAAAAACCCTATTCGGACAACAATGAGCCTAGGGCTGACAAAAATAAACTAAATGGTCATCCAATGACACAAACACACCTATTGGATGCACATGACTGGTTAAAAACTCAAATTGGACAAGAATAAGCCTTGGGAGGACGAAAATGATCTAAATGTCAATCAAATGACGCAAATGAACTTATTAGAGGCATAAGATTGCTTAAAAACCCTACTTACACAACAATAAGCCTTGGGAGGACGAAAATGACCTAAACATTCATCCAATGACACAAACACACCTATTGGATGCATAAGATAGGTTAAAAACCCTAATTGGACAAGAATAAGCCTAGGGAGGACGGAAATGACCTAAATGTTGATCCAATAACACAAACACACCTATTGGATGCACAAGATAGGTTAAAAACCCCAAGTGGACTAGAATTAGCCTATGGAGGACGAAAATGACCTAAATGTTCATCCAATGACACAAACAGACCTATTGGATGCACAAGATTAGTTAAAAACCCTAATTGGACAAGATTAAGCCAAGGGTGGACGAAAATGTCCTAAATGTTCATCCAATGACACAAACAAACTTATTGGAGGCATAAGATTGCTTAAAAAGCCTAATTGGACAAGAATTAGCCTAGGGAGGACAAAAAGGACCTAAATATTCATCCAATGACACAAACACACCTATTGGACGCACAAGATTGATTAAAAACCTTAATTGGACAAGAATAAGCCTAGGGAGGACGAAAATGACCTAAATGTAAATCCAATCCAATGACACAAATGAACTTATGGGAGGCAAAAGATTGGTTAAAAACCCTAATCGGACTAGAATAAGCCTACGGATGATGAAAATGACCTAAATATTCAACCAAAGACACAAACACACCTATTGGATGCACAAGATTGGTTAAAAACACAAATTGGACAAGAATAAGCCCAAGGAGGATGAAAATGACCTAAATTTAAATCCAATGACACAAATGAACTTATTGGATGGACAAGATTTTGTAAAAACCCGAATTGCACAAAAATAATCCTAGGGAGGACGAAAATGGCCTAAATGTCAATCCAATGACGGAAATGAACTCATTGGATGCACAAGATTGCTTAAAAACCCTAATTACACAAGAATAAGCCTAGGGAGGATGAAAATGACCTAAATATTCATCCAATGACAAACACACACCTACTAGATGCACAAGATTGATTAAAACCCAAATTGGACAAGAATAAGCCTAGGGAGGACGAAAATGACCTAAATGTTGATCCAATAACACAAACACACCTATTGGATGCACAAGACTTGTTAAAAACCCTAATTGGACAAGAATTAGTCTAGGAAGGACGAAAAGGACCTAAATGTTCATCAAATGACACAAACACAACTATTGGATGCACAAGATTGGTTAAAAAACCTAATTGGACAAGAATTAGTCTAGGGAGGACGAAAAGGACCTAAATGTTCATCCAACGACTCAAACACACCTATTGGATGCACAAGATTAGTTTAAAAAAACCTAATTGGACAAGATTAAGTGTAGGGGGGACGATAATGTCCTAAATGTTCATCCAATGACACAAACGAACTTATTGGATACACAAGATTGGTTAAAAACCCTAATTGGACAAGAATTAGCCTAGGGAGGACAAAAATGATGTAAATATTCATCCAATGACACAAACATACCTATTGGATGCACATGAGTGATTAAAAACCCTAATTGGACAAGAATAAGCCTATGGAGGACGAAAATGACCTAAATGTTGATCCAATAACACAAACACACCTATTGGATGCACAAGATTTGTTAAAAACGCTAATATGACAAGAATAAGCCTAGGGAGGACGAAAATGACCTAAATGTTCATCCAATCACACAAACGAACTTATTCGATGCACAAGATTGGTTAAAATCCCTAATTGGACAAGAATAAGCCTAGGAAGAATGAAATTGACTTAAATGTTTGTCCAATGACACAAACACACCCATTGGATGCACAAGATTGCTTAAAAACATTAAATGGACAAGAATAAACCTAGGGAGGAAGAAAATGACCTAAATGTTCATCCAGTGACACAAACAGACCTATTAGATGCACAAGATTGGTTAAAACCCTTAATTGGAAAAGAATATGCCTAGGGAGGACGAAAATGACCTAAATATTGATCCAATGACACAAACAAACTTATTGGAGGCACAAGATTGGTTAAAAAGCCTAATTGGACAAGAATTAGCCTAAGGAGGACAAAAAGGGCCTATATATTCATCCAATGACACAAACACACCTATTGGATGCACAAGATTGATTAAAAACACTAATTAAACAAGAATAAGCCTAGGGAGGACGAAAATGACCTAAATTTTGATCCAATAACACAAACACACCTATTGGATGCACAAGATTGGTTAAAAACCCTAAAAGGACTTGAATAAGCCAAGGGAGGACGAAAATGACCTGAATGTTCGTCCAATGACACAAACACACCTATTGGATGCACAAGATTAGTTAAAAACCCTAATTGGACTAGAATTAGCCTAGGGCGGACGAAAATGACCTCAATTTTCATCCAATGACACAAACACACCTATTGGATGCACACGATTGGTTAACAACCCTAATAGGACAAGAATAAGCCTAGGGAGGACGAAAATGACCTAAATGTTCATCCAATGACACAAACACAGCTTTTGGATGCAAAAGATTATTAAAAACCCTAATTGGACAAGATTATGTGTAGGGAGGACGAAAATGACCTAGATGTTCATCCTATGACACAAACGAAATTATTCGATGCACAAGATTGGTTAAAAAGCCTTATTGGACAAGAATAAGACTAAGGAGGACGACAATGAAGCAAACACAACTATTGGATGCACAAGATTGGTTAAAGACCTTAATTGGCCAATAATTAGCTTATGGAGGACGAAAATGACCTAAATGTTCATCCAATGACACAAACACACCTATTGGATGCACATGATTGGTTAAAAACCCTAATTGGACAAGATTAAGCCTAGGGAGGACGACAATGACCTAAATGTTAATCCAATGACACAAATGAACTTATTGGATGCACAAGATTGGTTATGGACCCTAATTGGACAAGAATAAGCCTAAGGAGGACGAAAATGACCTAAATTTTCATCCAATGACACAAAGACACCTATTGGATGCACAAGGTTAGTTAAAAACACTAATTGCACAAGATTAAGTTTAAGGAGGACGAAAATGACCTAAACGTTCATCCAATGACACAAACGAACTTATTCCATGCACAAGATTGGTTAAAAACCCTAGTTGGACAAGAATAAGCCTAGGGAGCAGGACATGACCTAAATTTTGATCCAATGACACAAAATGACCTAAATGTTCATCCAATGACACAAACACACCTTTTGGATGCAAAAGATTATTAAAAACCCTAATTGGACAAGATTATGTGTAGGGAGGACGACAATGAACTAAATGTTCATCCAATGACACAAACACACCTATTGGATGCCCAAGATTTGTTAAAAATCCTAATTGGACTAGAATTATCCTAGGGAGGATGAAAACGACCTAAATGTTCAACCAATGACACAAACACACCTATTGGATGCACAAGATTGGATAAAAACCATAATAAGACAAGATTAAGTGTAAGGGGGACGAAAATCACCTAAATGTTCATCGAATGACACAAACAAACTTATTCGATGCACGGGATAAGTTAAAAACCCTAATTGGACAAGTATAAGCCTAGGGAGGACAAAAATGACCTAAATGTTCATCCAAAGACACAAACACACCTATTGGATGCACACGATTGGTTAACAACCCTAATAGGACAAGAATAAGCCTAGGGAGGACGAAAATGACCTAAATGTTCATCCAATGACACAAACACACCTTTTGGATGCAAAAGATTATTAAAAACCCTAATTGGACAAGATTATGTGTAGGGAGGACGAAAATGACCTAGATGTTCAACCTATGACACAAACGAACTTATTTGATGCACAAGATTGATTAAAAATCCTAATTGGACAAGAATAAGACTACGGAGGACGACGATGACCTATATGTTTATCCAATGACACAACGAACGTCTTCGATGCACAGGTTTAGTTAAAAACCCTAGTTGGACAACAATAAGCCAAGGAAGCGCAAAAATGACCTAAATGTTCGTCCAATGACACAAAAACACCTATTGGATGCGCAATATTTGTTAGAAACCCTAAATGGACTTGAATTAGCCTAGGGAAAACGAAAATGACCTAAATGTTCAGCCAATGACGCAAACACACCTATTGGATGCCCAAGATTAGTTAAAAACCCTAATTGGGCAAGAAAAAGACTAGGGAGGACGACAGTGACCTAAATGTTCATCCAATAACACAAACACACCTATTAGATGCACAAGATTGCTTAAAAAACCTAATTACACAAGAATTAGCCTAGGGAGGACAAAATTGACCTAAATATTCATCCAATGACACAAACACACCTATTGGAAGCACAAGATTGATTAAAAACCCTAATTGGACATGAATAAGCCTAGGGAGGACGAAAATGACTTAAATGTAGTTCCAATAACACAAACACACCTATTGGATGCATAAGATTGGTTAAAATCCCTAATAGGACAAGAATAAGCCAAGGGAGGACGAAAATGACCTAAATGTTCATCCAATGACACAAACACTTCTATTGGATGCACAAGACAGGTTAAAAACCCTAATTGGACTAGAATTAGCCTAGGGAGGACGAAAATGACCTAAATGTTCATCCAACGACACAAACACACCTATTGGATGCAAAAGATTAGTTAAAAAACCTTATTGGACAAGATTAAGTGTAGGGAGGACGATAATGACCTAAATGTTCATCCAATGACACGAACGAACTTATCCGTTGCACAAGATTGGATAAAAAGCTTAATTGGAAAAGAATAAGACTAGGGAGGACGACAATGAACTAAAGGTTCATCCAATGACACAAACACACCTATTGGATGCACAAGATTTGTTAAAAATCCTAATTGGACTAGAATTATCCTAGGAAGGATGAAAATGACCTAAATGTTCATCCAATGACACAAACACACCTATTGGATGCACAAGATTGGATAAAAACCCTAATAGGACAAGATTAAGTGTAAGGGGGACGAAAATCACCTAAATGTTCATCCAATGACACAAACGAACTTATTCGATGCACGGGATAAGTTAAAAACGCAAATTGGACAAGAATAAGCCTAGGGAGGACGAAAATGACTTAAATGTTTATCCAAATACACAAACACGCCTATTGGATGCACAAGATTGGTTAAGAACCCTAATAGGACAAGAATAAGCCTAGGGAGGACGAAAATGACCTAAATGTTCATCTGATGACACAAACACACTTATTGGATGCACAAGATTGGTTAAAAACCCTAATTGGACTAGTATTAGCCTAGGGAGGACGAAAATGACATAAATGTTCATCCAATGACACAAACACACCTTTTGGATGCAAAAGATTATTAAAAACCCTAATTGGACAAGATTATGTGTAGGGAGGACGAAAATGACCTAGATGTTCATCCTATGACACAAACGAACTTATTCGATGCACAAGATTCGTAAAAAAGCCTAATTAGAAAAGAATAAGACTAGGGAGGACGACAATGACCATAATGTTCATCCAATGAAGCAAACACATCTATTGGATGCACAAGATTGGTTAAAGACCTTAATTGGGAATGAATTAGCATATGGAGGACGAAAATGACCTAAATGTTCATCCAATTATACAAACACACGTATTGCATGCACAAGATTGGTTAAAAACCCTAATTGGACAAGAATAAGCCTAGGGAGGACGACAATGACCTAAATGTTCATCCAAAGACACAAACATATCTATGGATGCACAAGACTTGTTAAAAACCCTAATTGGACTACAATAAGCCTAGGGATGACGACAATGACCTAAATGTTTATCCAATGACACAAACACACCTATTGCATGCACTTGAATGGTTTAAAACCCAAATTGGACAAGAATATGCCTTGGGAGGACAAAAATGATCTAAATGTCAATCCAATGACACAAATGAACTTATTGGATGCACAAGATGCTTAAAAACCCTAATTACACAACATTGAGCTTAGGGAGGACGAAAATGTCCTAAATGTTCATCCAATGACACATATAAGCCTGTTGGATGGATAAGATTGGTTAAAAACCCTAATTGGACAAGCATAAGCCTGGGGAGGACGAAAACGACACAAATGTACATAAATGATGCAAAAGATTGGTTAAAAACCCAAATCGGACAACAATAAGCCTAGGGCTGACAAAAATAAACTAAATGTTCATCCAATGACACAAACACACCTATTGGATGCACATGATTGGTTAAAAACTCAAATTGGACAAGAATAAGCCTAGGAAGGACGAAAATGATCTAAATATCAATCCAATGACGCAAATGAACTTATTAGAGGCATAAGATTGCTTAAAAACCCTAATTACACAACAATAAGCCTTGGGAGGACGAAAATGACTTAATATTCATCCAATGACACAAACACATCTATTGGATGCATAAGATAGGTTAAAAACCCTAATTGGACAAGAATAAGCCTAGGGAGGACGGAAATGACCTAAATGTTGATCCAATAACACAAACACACCTATTGGATGCACAAGATAGGTTAAAAACCCCATGTGGACTAGAATTAGCCTATGGAGGACGAAAATGACCTAAATGTTCATCCAATGACACAAACAGACCTATTGGATGCACAAGATTAGTTAAAAACCCTAATTGGACAAGATTAAGCCAAGGGTGGACGAAAATGTCCTAAATGTTCATCCAATGACACAAACAAACTTATTGGAGGCATAAGATTGCTTAAAAAGCCTAAATGGACAAGAATTAGCCTAGGGAGGACAAAAAGGACCTAAATATTCATCCAATGACACAAACACACCTATTGGACGCACAAGATTGATTAAAACCCTTAATTAGTCAAGAATAAGCCTAGGGAGGACGAAAATGACCTAAAAGTAAATCCAATCCAATGACACAAATGAACTTATGGGAGGCAAAAGATTGGTTAAAAACCCTAATCGGACTAGAATAAGCCTACGGATGACGAAAATGACCTAAATATTCAACCAAAGACACAAACACACCTATTGGATGCACAAGATTGGTTAAAAACACAAATTGGACAAGAAAAAGCCCAAGGAGGATGAAAATGACCTAAATTTAAATCCAATGACACAAATGAACTTATTGGATGGACAAGATTTGTTAAAAACCCGAATTGCACAAAAATAATCCTAGGGAGGACGAAAATGGCCTAAATGTCAATCCAATGACGCAAATGAACTCATTGGATGCACAAGATTGCTTAAAAACACTAATTACACAAGAATATGCCTAGGGAGGATGAAAATGACCTAAATATTCATCCAATGACACGCACACACCTACTAGATGAACAAGATTGATTAAAACCCAAATTTGACAAGAATAAGCCTAGAGAGGACGAAAATGACCTAAATGTTGATCCAATAACACAAACACACCTATTGGATGCACAAGACTGGTTAAAAACCCTAATTGGACTAGAATTAGTCTAGGGAGGACGAAAAGGACCTAAATGTTTATCAAATGACACAAACACACCTATTGGATGCACAAGATTAGTTTAAAAAAAAGCTAATTGGACAAGATTAAGTGTTGGGAGGACGATAATGTCCTAAATGTTCATCCAATGACACAAACGAACTTATTGGAAGCACAAGATTGGTTAAAAACCCTAATTGGACAAGAATTAGCCTAGGGAGGACAAAAACGACCTAAATATTCATCCAATGACACAAACACACCTACTGGATGCACAAGAGTGATTAAAACCCCTAATTGGACAAGAATAAGCCTACGGAGAAAGAAAATGATCTAAATGTTGATCCGATAACAAAAACACACCTATTGGATGCACAAGGTTGATTAAAAACCTTAATTGGACAATATTAAGCCTAGGAAGGACGAAATGACCTAAATGTGGATCCAATGACACAAACACACCTATTGGATTCACAAGATTGGTTAAAAATCTTAATAGGACAAGAATAATCCTTGGGAGGAAGAAAATGACCTAAAGTTCCTCCAACGACAGAAACACACCTATTAGATGCACAGGATTGGTTAAAAAACCCAATTGGACAAGAATTAGCCAAAGGGAGGACGAAAATGACCTATATGTTCATCCAATGACACAAACACACCTTATTGGATGCACAAGATTGGTTAAAAACCGCAAGTGGACTAGAATTAGCCTAGGGAGGACGAAAATGACCTCAATGTTCATCCAATGACACAAACAGACCTATTGGATGCACGAGATTAGTTAAAAACCCTAATTGGACAAGATTAAGTGTAGGGAGGACGATAATGTCCTAAATGTTCATCCAATGACACAAACGAACTTATTGGATGCACAAGATTGGTTAAAAACCCTAATTAGAAAAGAAAATGCATAGGGAGGACGAAAATGACCTAAATGTTAATCCAATGACCCGAACACACTTATTGGATGCACAAGATTGGTTTAACACCCTAATTTGACAAGAATTAGCCTAGGGAGGACAAAAATGACCTAAATATTCATCCAATGATACAAACACACCTATTGGATGCACAAGATTGATTAAAAACCCTAATTGGACAAGAATAAGCCTAATGAGGACGAAAATGACATAAATATTGATCCAATAACACAAACACACCTATTGGATGCACAACATTGGTTAAAAACCCTAAAAGGACATGAATAAATCCAGGGAGGACGAAAATGACCTGAATGTTCATCAAATGACACAAACACACCTATTGGATGCACAAGATTAGTTAAAAATCCTAGTTAGACTAGAATTAGCCTAGGGCGGACGAAAATGACCTTAATTTTTATCTAATGACACAAAAACACCAATTCGATGCCCAAGATTAGTTAAAACCCCTAATTGGAAAAGATTAAGTGCAGGGAGGACGAAAATGACCTAAATGTTCATCCAATGACACAAACGAACTTATTCGATGCACAAGATTGGTTAAAAAGCCTAATTGGACAAGAATAAGACTAGGGAGGACGTCAATGACCTAAATGTTCATCCAATGACACAAACACACTTATTGGATGCACAAGATTGATTAAAAACCGTAATTGGGCAAGAATTAACTTATAGAAGAAGAAAATGACCTAAATGTTCATCCAATGACACAAACACACCTATTATATGCGCAAGATTGTTTAAAAAACCTAATTACACAAGAATTAGCCAAGGGAGGACAACAATGACCTAAATATTCATCCAATGACACAAACACACCTATTGGATGCACAAGACTGGTTAAAAATCCTAATTGGACTAGAATTAGTCTAGGGAGGACGAAAAGGACCTAAATGTTCGTCCAATGACACAAACACACCAATTGGATGCACAAGATTGGTTAAAAAACCTAATTGGACTAGAATTAGCCTAGGGAGGAAGAAAATGTCCTAAATGTTCATCCAACGATACAAACACACCTATTGAATGCACAATTTTAGTTAAAAAAACCTAATTGGACAAGATTAAGTTTACGGAGGACGATAATGACCTAAATGTTCATCCAATGACACAAACACACTTATTGGATGCACAAGATTTGTTAAAAATCCTAATTGGACTAGAATTATCCTAGGGATGATGAAAACGACCTAAATGTTCATCCAATGACACAAACTAACTTATTCGATGCACAAGATTGGTTAAAATCCTTAATTGGACAAGAATAAGCCTAGGAAGAATGAAATTGAGTTAAATGTTCGTCCAATGACACAAACACACCCATTGGATGCACAAGATTGGTTAAAAACATTAAATGGAAAATAATATGCCTAGGGAGGACGAAAATGACCTAAATGTTAATCCAATGACCCGAACACACCTATTGGATGCACAAGATTGGTTTAACACCCTAATTTGACAAGAATTAGCCTAGGGAGGACAAAAATTACCTAAATATTCATCCAATGATTCAAACTAACCTATTGGTTGCACAAGATTGATTAAGAACCCTAATTGGACAAGAATAAACCTATGGAGGACGAAAATGATCTAAATATTGATCCGATAACAAAAACACACCTATTGGATGCACAAGGTTGATTAAAAACCTTAATTGGACAATAATAAGCCTAGGAAGGACGAAATGACCTAAATGTTGATCCGATGACACAAACACACCTATTCGATTCACAAGATTGGTTGAAAACCTTAATAGGACAAGAATGATCCTTGGGAGGAAGAAAATGACCTAAAGTTCCTCCAACGACAGATGCACACCTATTGGATGCACATGATTGGTTAAAAACCCCAATTGGACGAGAATTAGCCAAAGGGAGGACGAAAATGACCTATATGTTCATCCAATGACACAAACACACCAATTGGATGCACAAGATTAGTTAAAAACCCCAAGTGGACTAGAATTAGCCTAGGGAGGACGAAAATGACCTCAATGTTCATCCAATGACACAAACAGACCTATTGGATGCACGAGATTAGTTAAAAACCCTAATTGGGCATGATTAAGTGTAGGGAGGATGATAATGTCCTAAATGTTCATCCAATGACACAAACGAACTTATTGGATGCACAAGATTGGTTAAAAAGCCTAATTGGACAAGAATTAGCCTAGGGAGGACAAAAATGACCTAAATATTCATCCAATGATACAAACACACCTATTGGATGCACAAGATTGATTAAAAACCCTAAATGGACAAGAATAAGCCTAGGGAGGACGAAAATGACCTAAATATTGATCCAATAACACAAACACACCTATTGGATGCACAAGATTGGTTAAAAACCCTAAAAGGACATGAATAAACCAAGGGAGGACGTAAATGACCTGAATGTTCATCCAATACCACAAACACACCTATTGGATGCACAACATTGATTAAAAACCCTAAATGGACAAGAATAAGCCTAGGGAGGACGAAAATGACCTAAATATTGATCCAATAACACAAACACACCTATTGGATGCACAAGATTGGTTAAAAACCCTAAAAGGACATGAATAAACCAAGGGAGGACGTAAATGACCTGAATGTTCATCCAATCACACAAACACACCTATTGGATGCACAAGATTAGTTAAAAACCCTAATTGGACAAGAATTAGCCTAGGGCGGACGAAAATGACCTTAATTTTCATCTACTAACACAAAAACACCTATTGGATGCCCAAGATTAGTTAAAACCCCTAATTGGACAAGATTAAGTGCAGGGAGGACGAAAATGACCTAAATGTTCATCCAATGACACAAACGAACTTATTCGATGCACAAGATTGGTTAAAAAGCCTAATTGGACAAGAATAATACTAGGGAGGACGGCAATGACCTAAATGTTCATCCAATGACACAAACACACCTATTGGATGCACAAGATTGATTAAAAACCCTAATTGGACAAGAATAAGCCTAGGGAGGACGAAAATGACCTAAATGTTGTTTCAATAACACAAACACACCTATTGGATGCACAAGATTGGTGAAAAACCCTAATTGGACTAGAATTAGTCTAGTGAGGACGAAAAGGACCTAAATGTTCGTCCAATGACACAAACACACTTATTGGATGCACAAGATTTGTTAAAAATCCAAATTGGACTAGAATTATCCTAGGGAGGATGAAAACGACCTAAATGTTGATCCAATGACACAAACACACCTATTGAATGCACCAGATTAGTTAAAAACCCTAATTGGACAAGATTAAGTGTTGGGAGGACATTAATATCCTAAATGTTCATCCAATGACACAAACGGACTTATTTGATACACAAGATTAATTAAAAAGCCTAATTGGACTAGAATAAGACTAGGGAGGACGGTAATGACCTAAATGTTCATCCAATGACACAAACACACCTTTTGGATGCACATGATTCGTTAAAAACCCTAATTCGACAAGAAATAACCTAGGGAAGACGAAAATGACCTAAATGTTCATCCAATGACACAAACAGAGCTATTGGATGCACAAGAATGGTTAAAAGCCCTAATTGGACAAGAATATGCCTAGGGAGGGAGAAATGACCTAAATGTTAATCCAGTGACACAAACACCCCTATTGGACGCACAAGATTTGTTAAAAGCCCAAAATGGACATGAATAACCATAGGGAGGATGAAAATAACCTAAATGGTCATCCAATGACACAAACACACCTATTAGATGCACAAGGTTGATTAAAAACCCTAATTGGACAAGAATAAGCCTAAGGAGGACGAAAATGACCTAAATGTTCATCGAATGACACAAACAAACTTATTCAACGCACAAGATTGATTAAAAACCTTTATTGGACAAGAATGAGCTTAGGGAGGACGACAATGACCTAAATGTTCATCCAATGACACAAACACACGTTTTGGATGCACAAGATTGATTAAAAACCCTAATTGGACAAGAATAAGCCTAGGGAGGACGAAAATGACCTAAATGTTCATCCAATGACACAAACACAGCTATTGGATGCACAATATTAGTTAAAAACCCTAATTGGACAAGATTAAGTGTAGGGAGGACAAAAATGATCTTAATGTTATCCAATGACACGAACACACCTATTAGATGCACAAGATCAGTTAAAAACCCTAATTGGAGAAGATTATATGTAGGGAGGACGATAATGTCCTAAATGTTCATCCAATGACACAAACACACCTATTGGATGCACAAGATTAGTTAAATACCCTAATTGGACAAGAATAAGCCTAGGGAGGACAAAAATGACCTAAATTTAAATCCAATGACACAAATGAACTTATTGGATGCACAAGATTTGTTAAAAACCCTAATTGCACAAGAATAATAATAATAGGGAGGACGAAAATGACCTAAATGTCAATCCAATGATGAAAATGAACTAATTGGATGCACAAGATTGCTTAAAAACCCTAATTACACAAGAATAAGCATAGGGAGGACGAAAATGACCTAAATATTCATCCAATGACACAAACACACTTATTGGATGCCCAAGATTGATTAAAAACCCTAATTTGACAAGATTAAGCCTAGGGAGGATGAAAATAACCTAAATGTTGATCCAACAACACAAACACACCTATTGGAAGCACAAGATTGATTAAAAACCCTAATAGGACATGAATAAGCCTAGCGAGGACGAAAATGACCTAAATGTTCCTCCAATGACATAAACACACCTATTGGATGCACAAGATTGGTTAAAAACCCTAATTGGACTTGAATTAGCATAAGGAGGACTAAAAGGACCTAAATGTTCATCCAATGACACAAACACACCCATTGGATGCACAAGATTAGTTAAAAACCCTAATTGGACAAGATTAAGTGTTGGGAGGACGCTAATATCCTAAATGTACATCCAATGACACAAACGGACATATTTCATGCACAAGATTAATTAAAAAGCCTAATTGGACAAGAATAAGACTAGGGAGGACGGTAATGACCTAAATGTTCATCCAATGACACAAACACACCTATTGGATGCACAAGATTCGTTAAAAACCGTAATACGACAAGAATTAACCTAGGGAGGACAAAAATGACCTAAATGTTCATCCAATGACACAAACAGAGCTATTGGATGTACAAGATTGGTTAAAAACCCTAATTGGACAAGAATATTCCTAGGGAGGACGAAAATGACCTAACTGTTAATCCAATTGCACAAACGCCCCTATTGGATGCACAAGATTAGTTAAAAACCCTAATAGGACAAGATTAAGTGTAGGGAGGACAATAATATCCAAAATGTTCATCCAATGACACAAACGAACTTATTTGATGCACAAGATTGGTTAAAAAGCCTAATTGGACAAGAATAACACTAGGGAGCCCGACAATGACCTAAATATTCATCCAATGACACAAACGAACTTATTTGATGCACAAGATTGGTTAAAAACCCTAATTGGACAAGAATTAGCCTAGGGAGGACGAAAATGACCTAAATGTTCATCCAATGACACAAACACACCTTTTCGATTCACAAGATTGGTTAAAAACCCTAATTGGGAAACAATTAGCCTATGGAGGACGAAAATGACCTAAATGTTCATCCAATGACACAAACACACCTATTGGATGCACAAAAATGGTTAAAAACGCTAATTGGACAAGAATATCCCTAGGGAGAATGAAAATGACCTAAATATTAATCCAATGACACTAACACACTTATTGGATGCACAAGATTGCTTAAAAACCCTAATTGGACAAGAATTTGAATAGGGAGGAAGAAAATGACATAAATGTTAATCCAAGGACACAAATGAACTTATTGGATGCACAAGATTGGTAATAGACCTCAATTAGACAAGAATAAGCCTAGGGAGGACGAAAATGACCTAAATGTTCATCCAATGACAAAAACACACCTATTGGATGCACAAGAGTGGTTAAAAACCCTAATTGGACAAGATTAGATGTAGGGAGGACGATAACGTCCAAAATGTTCATCAAATGACACAAACACACCTATTGGATGCACAAGATTAGTTAAATATCCTAAAAATAGGACAAGAATAAGCCTAAGGAGGGCGAAAATGACCTAAATTTAAATACAATGACACTAATGAACTCATTGGATCCACAAGATTTGTTAAAAACCCTAATTGCCCAAGAATAAGCCTAGGGAGGACGAAAATGACCTAAATGTCAATCCAATGACGCAACTGAACTCGTTAGATGCACAAGATTGCTTAAAAACCCTTATTACACAAGAAGTTGCCTAGGGAGGACGAAAATGACCTAAATATTCATCCAATGACACAAACACACGTTTTGGATGCACAAGATTGATTAAAAACCCTAATTTGACAAGAATAAGCCTAGGGAGGACGAAAATGACCTAAATGTTCATCCAATGACACAAACACAGCTATTGGATGCACAATATTAGTTAAAAACCCTAATTGGACAAGATTAAGTGTAGGGAGGACAAAAATGATCTTAATGTTATCCAATGACACGAACACACCTATTAGATGCACAAGATTAGTTAAAAACCCTAATTGGAGAAGATTAAGTGTAGGGAGGACAAAAATGATCTTAATGTTATCCAATGACACGAACACACCTATTAGATGCATAAGATCAGTTAAAAACCCTAATTGGAGAAGATTATATGTAGGGAGGACAAAAATGATCTTAATGTTATCCAATGACACGAACACACCTATTAGATGCACAAGATCAGTTAAAAACCCTAATTGGAGAAGATTATATGTAGGGAGGACGATAATGTCCTAAATGTTCATCCAATGACACAAACACACCTATTGGATGCACAAGATTAGTTAAATACCCTAATTGGACAAGAATAAGCCTAGGGAGGACAAAAATGACCTAAATTTAAATCCAATGACACAAATGAACTTATTGGATGCACAAGATTTGTTAAAAACCCTAATTGCACAAGAATAATAATAATAGGGAGGACGAAAATGACCTAAATGTCAATCCAATGATGAAAATGAACTAATTGGATGCACAAGATTGCTTAAAAACCCTAATTACACAAGAATAAGCATAGGGAGGACGAAAATGACCTAAATATTCATCCAATGACACAAACACACTTATTGGATGCCCAAGATTGATTAAAAACCCTAATTTGACAAGATTAAGCCTAGGGAGGATGAAAATAACCTAAATGTTGATCCAACAACACAAACACACCTATTGGAAGCACAAGATTGATTAAAAACCCTAATAGGACATGAATAAGCCTAGCGAGGACGAAAATGACCTAAATGTTCCTCCAATGACATAAACACACCTATTGGATGCACAAGATTGGTTAAAAACCCTAATTGGACTTGAATTAGCATAAGGAGGACTAAAAGGACCTAAATGTTCATCCAATGACACAAACACACCCATTGGATGCACAAGATTAGTTAAAAACCCTAATTGGACAAGATTAAGTGTTGGGAGGACGCTAATATCCTAAATGTACATCCAATGACACAAACGGACATATTTCATGCACAAGATTAATTAAAAAGCCTAATTGGACAACAATAAGACTAGGGAGGACGGTAATGACCTAAATGTTCATCCAATGACACAAACACACCTATTGGATGCACAAGATTCGTTTAAAACCGTAATTCGACAAGAATTAACCTAGGGAGGACGAAAATGACCTAAATGTTCATCCAATGACATAAACAGAGCTATTGGATGTACAAGATTGGTTAAAAACCCTAATTGGACAAGAATATGCCTAGGGAGGACGAAAATGACCTAAATGTTAATCCAATGGCACAAACGCCCCTATTGGATGCACAAGATTAGTTAAAAACCCTAATTGGACAAGATTAAGTGTAGGGAGGACAATAATGTCCTAAATGTTCATCCAATGACACAAACGAACTTATTTGATGCGCAAGATTGGTTAAAAAGCCTAATTGGACAAGAATAACACTAGGGAGCCCGACAATGACCTAAATGTTCATCCAATGACACAAACGAACTTATTTGATGCACAAGATTGGTTAAAAACCCTAATTGGACAAGAATTAGCCTAGGGAGGACGAAAATGACCTAAATGTTCATCCAATGACACAAACACACCTTTTCGATTCACAAGATTGGTTAAAAACCCTAATTGGGAAACAATTAGCCTATGGAGGACGAAAATGACCTAAATGTTCATCCAATGACACAAACACACCTATTGGATGCACAAAAATGGTTAAAAACCCTAATTGGACAAGAATATCCCTAGGGAGGGTGAAAATGACCTAAATATTAATCCAATGACACAAACACACTTATTGGATGCACAAGATTGCTTAAAAACCCTAATTGGACAAGAATTTGAATAGGGAGGAAGAAAATGACATAAATGTTAATCCAAGGACACAAATGAACTTATTGGATGCACAAGATTGGTAATAGACCTTAATTAGACAAGAATAAGCCTAGGGAGGACGAAAATGACCTAAATGTTCATCCAATGACAAAAACACACCTATTGGATGCACAAGAGTGGTTAAAAACCCTAATTGGACAAGATTAGATGTAGGGAGGACGATAACGTCCTAAATGTTCATCCAATGACACAAACACACCTATTGGATGCACAAGATTAGTTAAATATCCTAAAAGTAGGACACGAATAAGCCTAAGGAGGGCGAAAATGACCTAAATTTAAATACAATGACACTAATGAACTCATTGGATCCACAAGATTTGTTAAAAACCGTAATTGCACAAGAATAAGCCTAGGGAGGACGAAAATGACCTAAATGTCAATCCAATGACGCAACTGAACTCGTTAGATGCACAAGATTGCTTAAAAACCCTAATTACACAAGAAGTTGCTTAGGGAGGACGAAAATGACCTAAATATTCATCCAATGACACAAACACACGTTTTGGATGCACAAGATTGATTAAAAACCCTAATTGGACAAGAATAAGCCTAGGGAGGACGAAAATGACCTAAATGTTCATCCAATGACACAAACACAGCTATTGGATGCACAATATTAGTTAAAAACCCTAATTGGACAAGATTAAGTGTAGGGAGGACAAAAATGATCTTAATGTTATCCAATGACACGAACACACCTATTAGATGCACAAGATTAGTTAAAAACCCTAATTGGAGAAGATTATATGTAGGGAGGACGATAATGTCCTAAATGTTCATCCAATGACACAAACACACCTATTGGATGCACAAGATTAGTTAAATACCCTAATTGGACAAGAATAAGCCTAGGGAGGACAAAAATGACCTAAATTTAAATCCAATGACACAAATGAACTTATTGGATGCACAAGATTTGTTAAAAACCCTAATTGCACAAGAATAATAATAGGGAGGACGAAAATGACCTAAATGTCAATCCAATGATGAAAATGAACTAATTGGATGCACAAGATTGCTTAAAAACCCTAATTACACAAGAATAAGCATAGGGTGGACGAAAATGACCTAAATATTCATCCAATGAAACAAACACACTTATTGGATGCCCAAGATTGATTAAAAACCCTAATTTGACAAGATTAAGCCTAGGGAGGATGAAAATAACCTAAATGTTGATCCAACAACACAAACACACCTATTGGAAGCACAAGATTGATTAAAAACCCTAATAGGACATGAATAAGCCTAGCGAGGACGAAAATGACCTAAATGTTCCTCCAATGACATAAACACACCTATTGGATGCACAAGATTGGTTAAAAACCCTAATTGGACTTGAATTAGCATAAGGAGGACTAAAAGGACCTAAATGTTCATCCAATGACACAAACACACCCATTGGATGCACAAGATTAGTTAAAAACCCTAATTGGACAAGATTAAGTGTTGGGAGGACGCTAATATCCTAAATGTACATCCAATGACACAAACGGACATATTTCATGCACAAGATTAATTAAAAAGCCTAATTGGACAAGAATAAGACTAGGGAGGACGGTAATGACCTAAATGTTCATCCAATGACACAAACACACCTATTGGATGCACAAGATTCGTTAAAAACCGTAATACGACAAGAATTAACCTAGGGAGGACAAAAATGACCTAAATGTTCATCCAATGACACAAACAGAGCTATTGGATGTACAAGATTGGTTAAAAACCCTAATTGGACAAGAATATTCCTAGGGAGGACGAAAATGACCTAACTGTTAATCCAATTGCACAAACGCCCCTATTGGATGCACAAGATTAGTTAAAAACCCTAATAGGACAAGATTAAGTGTAGGGAGGACAATAATATCCAAAATGTTCATCCAATGACACAAACGAACTTATTTGATGCACAAGATTGGTTAAAAAGCCTAATTGGACAAGAATAACACTAGGGAGCCCGACAATGACCTAAATATTCATCCAATGACACAAACGAACTTATTTGATGCACAAGATTGGTTAAAAACCCTAATTGGACAAGAATTAGCCTAGGGAGGACGAAAATGACCTAAATGTTCATCCAATGACACAAACACACCTTTTCGATTCACAAGATTGGTTAAAAACCCTAATTGGGAAACAATTAGCCTATGGAGGACGAAAATGACCTAAATGTTCATCCAATGACACAAACACACCTATTGGATGCACAAAAATGGTTAAAAACGCTAATTGGACAAGAATATCCCTAGGGAGAATGAAAATGACCTAAATATTAATCCAATGACACTAACACACTTATTGGATGCACAAGATTGCTTAAAAACCCTAATTGGACAAGAATTTGAATAGGGAGGAAGAAAATGACATAAATGTTAATCCAAGGACACAAATGAACTTATTGGATGCACAAGATTGGTAATAGACCTCAATTAGACAAGAATAAGCCTAGGGAGGACGAAAATGACCTAAATGTTCATCCAATGACAAAAACACACCTATTGGATGCACAAGAGTGGTTAAAAACCCTAATTGGACAAGATTAGATGTAGGGAGGACGATAACGTCCAAAATGTTCATCCAATGACACAAACACACCTATTGGATGCACAAGATTAGTTAAATATCCTAAAAATAGGACAAGAATAAGCCTAAGGAGGGCGAAAATGACCTAAATTTAAATACAATGACACTAATGAACTCATTGGATCCACAAGATTTGTTAAAAACCCTAATTGCCCAAGAATAAGCCTAGGGAGGACGAAAATGACCTAAATGTCAATCCAATGACGCAACTGAACTCGTTAGATGCACAAGATTGCTTAAAAACCCTTATTATACAAGAAGTTGCCTAGGGAGGACGAAAATGACCTAAATATTCATCCAATGACACAAACACACGTTTTGGATGCACAAGATTGATTAAAAACCCTAATTTGACAAGAATAAGCCTAGGGAGGACGAAAATGACCTAAATGTTCATCCAATGACACAAACACAGCTATTGGATGCACAATATTAGTTAAAAACCCTAATTGGACAAGATTAAGTGTAGGGAGGACAAAAATGATCTTAATGTTATCCAATGACACGAACACACCTATTAGATGCACAAGATTAGTTAAAAACCCTAATTGGAGAAGATTATATGTAGGGAGGACGATAATGTCCTAAATGTTCATCCAATGACACAAACACACCTATTGGATGCACAAGATTAGTTAAATACCCTAATTGGAGAAGAATAAGCCTAGGGAGGACAAAAATGACCTAAATTTAAATCCAATGACACAAATGAACTTATTGGATGCACAAGATTTGTTAAAAACCCTAATTGCACAAGAATAATAATAGGGAGGACGAAAATGACCTAAATGTCAATCCAATGATGAAAATGAACTAATTGGATGCACAAGATCGCTTAAAAACCCTAATTACACAAGAATAAGCATAGGGAGGACGAAAATGACCTAAATATTCATCCAATGACACAAACACACTTATTGGATGCCCAAGATTGATTAAAAACCCTAATTTGACAAGATTAAGCCTAGGGAGGATGAAAATAACCTAAATGTTGATCCAACAACACAAACACACCTATTGGAAGCACAAGATTGATTAAAAACCCTAATAGGACATGAATAAGCCTAGCGAGGACGAAAATGACCTAAATGTTCCTCCAATGACATAAACACACCTATTGGATGCACAAGATTGGTTAAAAACCCTAATTGGACTTGAATTAGCATAAGGAGGACTAAAAGGACCTAAATGTTCATCCAATGACACAAACACACCCATTGGATGCACAAGATTAGTTAAAAACCCTAATTGGACAAGATTAAGTGTTGGGAGGACGCTAATATCCTAAATGTACATCCAATGACACAAACGGACATATTTCATGCACAAGATTAATTAAAAAGCCTAATTGGACAAGAATAAGACTAGGGAGGACGGTAATGACCTAAATGTTCATCCAATGACACAAACACACCTATTGGATGCACAAGATTCGTTTAAAACCGTAATTCGACAAGAATTAACCTAGGGAGGACGAAAATGACCTAAATGTTCATCCAATGACACAAACAGAGCTATTGGATGTACAAGATTGGTTAAAAACCCTAATTGGACAAGAATATGCCTAGGGAGGACGAAAATGACCTAAATGTTAATCCAATGGCACAAACGCCCCTATTGGATGCACAAGATTAGTTAAAAACCCTAATTGGACAAGATTAAGTGTAGGGAGGACAATAATGTCCTAAATGTTCATCCATTGACACAAACGAACTTATTTGATGCACAAGATTGGTTAAAAAGCCTAATTGGACAAGAATAACACTAGGGAGCCCGACAATGACCTAAATGTTCATCCAATGACACAAACGAACTTATTTGATGCACAAGATTGGTTAAAAACCCTAATTGGACAAGAATTAGCCTAGGGAGGACGAAAATGACCTAAATGTTCATCCAATGACACAAACACACCTTTTCGATTCACTAGATTGGTTAAAAACCCTAATTGGGAAACAATTAGCCTATGGAGGACGAAAATGACCTAAATGTTCATCCAATGACACAAACACACCTATTGGATGCACAAAAATGGTTAAAAACCCTAATTGGACAAGAATATCCCTAGGGAGAATGAAAATGACCTAAATATTAATCCAATGACACAAACACACTTATTGGATGCACAAGATTGCTTAAAAACCCTAATCGGACAAGAATTTGAATAGGGAGGAAGAAAATGACATAAATGTTAATCCAAGGACACAAATGAACTTATTGGATGCACAAGATTGGTAATAGACCTCAATTAGACAAGAATAAGCCTAGGGAGGACGAAAATGACCTAAATGTTCATCCAATGACAAAAACACACCTATTGGATGCACAAGAGTGGTTAAAAACCCTAATTGGACAAGATTAGATGTAGGGAGGACGATAACGTCCAAAATGTTCATCCAATGACACAAACACACCTATTGGATGCACAAGATTAGTTAAATATCCTAAAAATAGGACAAGAATAAGCCTAAGGAGGGCGAAAATGACCTAAATTTAAATACAATGACACTAATGAACTCATTGGATCCACAAGATTTGTTAAAAACCCTAATTGCCCAAGATTAAGCCTAGGGAGGACGAAAATGACCTAAATGTCAATCCAATGACGCAACTGAACTCGTTAGATGCACAAGATTGCTTAAAAACCCTTATTACACAAGAAGTTGCCTAGGGAGGACGAAAATGACCTAAATATTCATCCAATGACACAAACACACGTTTTGGATGCACAAGATTGATTAAAAACCCTAATTTGACAAGAATAAGCCTAGGGAGGACGAAAATGACCTAAATGTTCATCCAATGACACAAACACAGCTATTGGATGCACAATATTAGTTAAAAACCCTAATTGGACAAGATTAAGTGTAGGGAGGACAAAAATGATCTTAATGTTATCCAATGACACGAACACACCTATTAGATGCACAAGATTAGTTAAAAACCCTAATTCGAGAAGATTATATGTAGGGAGGACGATAATGTCCTAAATGTTCATCCAATGACACAAACACACCTATTACATGCACAAGATTAGTTAAATACCCTAATTGGACAAGAATAAGCCTAGGGAGGACAAAAATGACCTAAATTTAAATCCAATGACACCAATGAACTTATTGGATGCACAAGATTTGTTAAAAACCCTAATTGCACAAGAATAATAATAGGGAGGACGAAAATGACCTAAATGTCAATCCAATGATGAAAATGAACTAATTGGATGCACAAGATCGCTTAAAAACCCTAATTACACAAGAAGAAGCATAGGGAGGACGAAAATGACCTAAATATTCATCCAATGACACAAACACACTTATTGGATGCCCAAGATTGATTAAAAACCCTAATTTGACAAGATTAAGCCTAGGGAGGATGAAAATAACCTAAATGTTGATCCAACAACACAAACACACCTATTGGAAGCACAAGATTGATTAAAAACCCTAATAGGACATGAATAAGCCTAGCGAGGACGAAAATGACCTAAATGTTCCTCCAATGACATAAACACACCTATTGGATGCACAAGATTGGTTAAAAACCCTAATTGGACTTGAATTAGCATAAGGAGGACTAAAAGGACCTAAATGTTCATCCAATGATACAAACACACCCATTGGATGCACAAGATTAGTTAAAAACCCTAACTGGACAAGATTAAGTGTTGGGAGGACGCTAATATCCTAAATGTACATCCAATGACACAAACGGACATATTTCATGCACAAGATTAATTAAAAAGCCTAATTGGACAAGAATAAGACTAGGGAGGACGGTAATGACCTAAATGTTCATCCAATGACACAAACACACCTATTGGATGCACAAGATTCGTTTAAAACCGTAATTCGACAAGAATTAACCTAGGGAGGACGAAAATGACCTAAATGTTCATCCAATGACACAAACAGAGCTATTGGATGTACAAGATTGGTTAAAAACCCTAATTGGACAAGAATATGCCTAGGGAGGACGAAAATGACCTAAATGTTAATCCAATGGCACAAACGCCCCTATTGGATGCACAAGATTAGTTAAAAACCCTAATTGGACAAGATTAAGTGTAGGGAGGACAATAATGTCCTAAATGTTCATCCAATGACACAAACGAACTTATTTGATGCACAAGATTGGTTAAAAAGCCTAATTGGACAAGAATAACACTAGGGAGCCCGACAATGACCTAAATGTTCATCCAATGACACAAACGAACTTATTTGATGCACAAGATTGGTTAAGAACCCTAATTGGACAAGAATTAGCCTAGGGAGGACGAAAATGACCTAAATGTTCATCCAATGACACAAACACACCTTTTCGATTCACAAGATTGGTTAAAAACCCTAATTGGGAAACAATTAGCCTATGGAGGACGAAAATGACCTAAATGTTCATCCAATGACACAAACACACCTATTGGATGCACAAAAATGGTTAAAAACCCTAATTGGACAAGAATATCCCTAGGGAGGGTGAAAATGACCTAAATATTAATCCAATGACACAAACACACTTATTGGATGCACAAGATTGCTTAAAAACCCTAATTGGACAAGAATTTGAATAGGGAGGAAGAAAATGACATAAATGTTAATCCAAGGACACAAATGAACTTATTGGATGCACAAGATTGGTAATAGACCTTAATTAGACAAGAATAAGCCTAGGGAGGACGAAAATGACCTAAATGTTCATCCAATGACAAAAACACACCTATTGGATGCACAAGAGTGGTTAAAAACCCTAATTGGACAAGATTAGATGTAGGGAGGACGATAACGTCCTAAATGTTCATCCAATGACACAAACACACCTATTGGATGCACAAGATTAGTTAAATATCCTAAAAGTAGGACACGAATAAGCCTAAGGAGGGCGAAAATGACCTAAATTTAAATACAATGACACTAATGAACTCATTGGATCCACAAGATTTGTTAAAAACCCTAATTGCACAAGAATAAGCCTAGGGAGGACGAAAATGACCTAAATGTCAATCCAATGACGCAACTGAACTCGTTAGATGCACAAGATTGCTTAAAAACCCTAATTACACAAGAAGTTGCTTAGGGAGGACGAAAATGACCTAAATATTCATCCAATGACACAAACACACGTTTTGGATGCACAAGATTGATTAAAAACCCTAATTGGACAAGAATAAGCCTAGGGAGGACGAAAATGACCTAAATGTTCATCCAATGACACAAACACAGCTATTGGATGCACAATATTAGTTAAAAACCCTAATTGGACAAGATTAAGTGTAGGGAGGACAAAAATGATCTTAATGTTATCCAATGACACGAACACACCTATTAGATGCACAAGATTAGTTAAAAACCCTAATTGGAGAAGATTATATGTAGGGAGGACGATAATGTCCTAAATGTTCATCCAATGACACAAACACACCTATTGGATGCACAAGATTAGTTAAATACCCTAATTGGACAAGAATAAGCCTAGGGAGGACAAAAATGACCTAAATTTAAATCCAATGACACAAATGAACTTATTGGATGCACAAGATTTGTTAAAAACCCTAATTGCACAAGAATAATAATAGGGAGGACGAAAATGACCTAAATGTCAATCCAATGATGAAAATGAACTAATTGGATGCACAAGATTGCTTAAAAACCCTAATTACACAAGAATAAGCATAGGGTGGACGAAAATGACCTAAATATTCATCCAATGAAACAAACACACTTATTGGATGCCCAAGATTGATTAAAAACCCTAATTTGACAAGATTAAGCCTAGGGAGGATGAAAATAACCTAAATGTTGATCCAACAACACAAACACACCTATTGGAAGCACAAGATTGATTAAAAACCCTAATAGGACATGAATAAGCCTAGCGAGGACGAAAATGACCTAAATGTTCCTCCAATGACATAAACACACCTATTGGATGCACAAGATTGGTTAAAAACCCTAATTGGACTTGAATTAGCATAAGGAGGACTAAAAGGACCTAAATGTTCATCCAATGACACAAACACACCCATTGGATGCACAAGATTAGTTAAAAACCCTAATTGGACAAGATTAAGTGTTGGGAGGACGCTAATATCCTAAATGTACATCCAATGACACAAACGGACATATTTCATGCACAAGATTAATTAAAAAGCCTAATTGGACAAGAATAAGACTAGGGAGGACGGTAATGACCTAAATGTTCATCCAATGACACAAACACACCTATTGGATGCACAAGATTCGTTTAAAACCGTAATTCGACAAGAATTAACCTAGGGAGGACGAAAATGACCTAAATGTTCATCCAATGACACAAACAGAGCTATTGGATGTACAAGATTGGTTAAAAACCCTAATTGGACAAGAATATGCCTAGGGAGGACGAAAATGACCTAAATGTTAATCCAATGGCACAAACGCCCCTATTGGATGCACAAGATTAGTTAAAAACCCTAATTGGACAAGATTAAGTGTTGGGAGGACGCTAATATCCTAAATGTACATCCAATGACACAAACGGACATATTTCATGCACAAGATTAATTAAAAAGCCTAATTGGACAAGAATAAGACTAGGGAGGACGGTAATGACCTAAATGTTCATCCAATGACACAAACACACCTATTGGATGCACAAGATTCGTTTAAAACCGTAATTCGACAAGAATTAACCTAGGGAGGACGAAAATGACCTAAATGTTCATCCAATGACATAAACAGAGCTATTGGATGTACAAGATTGGTTAAAAACCCTAATTGGACAAGAATATGCCTAGGGAGGACGAAAATGACCTAAATGTTAATCCAATGGCACAAACGCCCCTATTGGATGCACAAGATTAGTTAAAAACCCTAATTGGACAAGATTAAGTGTAGGGAGGACAATAATGTCCTAAATGTTCATCCAATGACACAAACGAACTTATTTGATGCGCAAGATTGGTTAAAAAGCCTAATTGGACAAGAATAACACTAGGGAGCCCGACAATGACCTAAATGTTCATCCAATGACACAAACGAACTTATTTGATGCACAAGATTGGTTAAAAACCCTAATTGGACAAGAATTAGCCTAGGGAGGACGAAAATGACCTAAATGTTCATCCAATGACACAAACACACCTTTTCGATTCACAAGATTGGTTAAAAACCCTAATTGGGAAACAATTAGCCTATGGAGGACGAAAATGACCTAAATGTTCATCCAATGACACAAACACACCTATTGGATGCACAAAAATGGTTAAAAACCCTAATTGGACAAGAATATCCCTAGGGAGGGTGAAAATGACCTAAATATTAATCCAATGACACAAACACACTTATTGGATGCACAAGATTGCTTAAAAACCCTAATTGGACAAGAATTTGAATAGGGAGGAAGAAAATGACATAAATGTTAATCCAAGGACACAAATGAACTTATTGGATGCACAAGATTGGTAATAGACCTTAATTAGACAAGAATAAGCCTAGGGAGGACGAAAATGACCTAAATGTTCATCCAATGACAAAAACACACCTATTGGATGCACAAGAGTGGTTAAAAACCCTAATTGGACAAGATTAGATGTAGGGAGGACGATAACGTCCTAAATGTTCATCCAATGACACAAACACACCTATTGGATGCACAAGATTAGTTAAATATCCTAAAAGTAGGACACGAATAAGCCTAAGGAGGGCGAAAATGACCTAAATTTAAATACAATGACACTAATGAACTCATTGGATCCACAAGATTTGTTAAAAACCGTAATTGCACAAGAATAAGCCTAGGGAGGACGAAAATGACCTAAATGTCAATCCAATGACGCAACTGAACTCGTTAGATGCACAAGATTGCTTAAAAACCCTAATTACACAAGAAGTTGCTTAGGGAGGACGAAAATGACCTAAATATTCATCCAATGACACAAACACACGTTTTGGATGCACAAGATTGATTAAAAACCCTAATTGGACAAGAATAAGCCTAGGGAGGACGAAAATGACCTAAATGTTCATCCAATGACACAAACACAGCTATTGGATGCACAATATTAGTTAAAAACCCTAATTGGACAAGATTAAGTGTAGGGAGGACAAAAATGATCTTAATGTTATCCAATGACACGAACACACCTATTAGATGCACAAGATTAGTTAAAAACCCTAATTGGAGAAGATTATATGTAGGGAGGACGATAATGTCCTAAATGTTCATCCAATGACACAAACACACCTATTGGATGCACAAGATTAGTTAAATACCCTAATTGGACAAGAATAAGCCTAGGGAGGACAAAAATGACCTAAATTTAAATCCAATGACACAAATGAACTTATTGGATGCACAAGATTTGTTAAAAACCCTAATTGCACAAGAATAATAATAGGGAGGACGAAAATGACCTAAATGTCAATCCAATGATGAAAATGAACTAATTGGATGCACAAGATTACTTAAAAACCCTAATTACACAAGAATAAGCATAGGGTGGACGAAAATGACCTAAATATTCATCCAATGACACAAACACACTTATTGGATGCCCAAGATTGATTAAAAACCCTAATTTGACAAGATTAAGCCTAGGGAGGATGAAAATAACCTAAATGTTGATCCAACAACACAAACACACCTATTGGAAGCACAAGATTGATTGAAAACCCTAATAGGACATGAATAAGCCTAGCGAGGACGAAAATGACCTAAATGTTCCTCCAATGACATAAACACACCTATTGGATGCACAAGATTGGTTAAAAACCCTAATTGGACTTGAATTAGCATAAGGAGGACTAAAAGGACCTAAATGTTCATCCAATGACACAAACACACCCATTGGATGCACAAGATTAGTTAAAAACCCTAATTGGACAAGATTAAGTGTTGGGAGGACGCTAATATCCTAAATGTACATCCAATGACACAAACGGACATATTTCATGCACAAGATTAATTAAAAAGCCTAATTGGACAAGAATAAGACTAGGGAGGACGGTAATGACCTAAATGTTCATCCAATGACACAAACACACCTATTGGATGCACAAGATTCGTTAAAAACCGTAATTCGACAAGAATTAACCTAGGGAGGACAAAAATGACCTAAATGTTCATCCAATGACACAAACAGAGCTATTGGATGTACAAGATTGGTTAAAAACCCTAATTGGAGAAGAATATGCCTAGGGAGGACGAAAATGACCTAAATGTTAATCCAATTGCACAAACGCCCCTATTGGATGCACAAGATTAGTTAAAAACCCTAATAGGACAAGATTAAGTGTAGGGAGGACAATAATGTCCAAAATGTTCATCCAATGACACAAACGAACTTATTTGATGCACAAGATTGGTTAAAAAGCCTAATTGGACAAGAATAACACTAGGGAGCCCGACAATGACCTAAATGTTCATCCAATGACACAAACGAACTTATTTGATGCACAAGATTGGTTAAGAACCCTAATTGGACAAGAATTAGCCTAGGGAGGACGAAAATGACCTAAATGTTCATCCAATGACACAAACACACCTTTTCGATTCACAAGATTGGTTAAAAACCCTAATTGGGAAACAATTAGCCTATGGAGGACGAAAATGACCTAAATGTTCATCCAATGAGACAAACACACCTATTGGATGCACAAAAATGGTTAAAAACCCTAATTGGACAAGAATATCCCTAGGGAGGGTGAAAATGACCTAAATATTAATCCAATGACACAAACACACTTATTGGATGCACAAGATTGCTTAAAAACCCTAATTGGACAAGAATTTGAATAGGGAGGAAGAAAATGACATAAATGTTAATCCAAGGACACAAATGAACTTATTGGATGCACAAGATTGGTAATAGACCTTAATTAGACAAGAATAAGCCTAGGGAGGACGAAAATGACCTAAATGTTCATCCAATGACAAAAACACACCTATTGGATGCACAAGAGTGGTTAAAAACCCTAATTGGACAAGATTAGATGTAGGGAGGACGATAACGTCCTAAATGTTCATCCAATGACACAAACACACCTATTGGATGCACAAGATTAGTTAAATATCCTAAAAGTAGGACACGAATAAGCCTAAGGAGGGCGAAAATGACCTAAATTTAAATACAATGACACTAATGAACTCATTGGATCCACAAGATTTGTTAAAAACCCTAATTGCACAAGAATAAGCCTAGGGAGGACGAAAATGACCTAAATGTCAATCCAATGACGCAACTGAACTCGTTAGATGCACAAGATTGCTTAAAAACCCTAATTACACAAGAAGTTGCTTAGGGAGGACGAAAATGACCTAAATATTCATCCAATGACACAAACACACGTTTTGGATGCACAAGATTGATTAAAAACCCTAATTGGACAAGAATAAGCCTAGGGAGGACGAAAATGACCTAAATGTTCATCCAATGACACAAACACAGCTATTGGATGCACAATATTAGTTAAAAACCCTAATTGGACAAGATTAAGTGTAGGGAGGACAAAAATGATCTTAATGTTATCCAATGACACGAACACACCTATTAGATGCACAAGATCAGTTAAAAACCCTAATTGGAGAAGATTATATGTAGGGAGGACGATAATGTCCTAAATGTTCATCCAATGACACAAACACACCTATTGGATGCACAAGATTAGTTAAATACCCTAATTGGACAAGAATAAGCCTAGGGAGGACAAAAATGACCTAAATTTAAATCCAATGACACAAATGAACTTATAGGATGCACAAGATTTGTTAAAAACCCTAATTGCACAAGAATAATAATAATAGGGAGGACGAAAATGACCTAAATGTCAATCCAATGATGAAAATGAACTAATTGGATGCACAAGATTGCTTAAAAACCCTAATTACACAAGAATAAGCATAGGGAGGACGAAAATGACCTAAATATTCATCCAATGACACAAACACACTTATTGGATGCCCAAGATTGATTAAAAACCCTAATTTGACAAGATTAAGCCTAGGGAGGATGAAAATAACCTAAATGTTGATCCAACAACACAAACACACCTATTGGAAGCACAAGATTGATTAAAAACCCTAATAGGACATGAATAAGCCTAGCGAGGACGAAAATGACCTAAATGTTCCTCCAATGACATAAACACACCTATTGGATGCACAAGATTGGTTAAAAACCCTAATTGGACTTGAATTAGCATAAGGAGGACTAAAAGGACCTAAATGTTCATCCAATGACACAAACACACCCATTGGATGCACAAGATTAGTTAAAAACCCTAATTGGACAAGATTAAGTGTTGGGAGGACGCTAATATCCTAAATGTACATCCAATGACACAAACGGACATATTTCATGCACAAGATTAATTAAAAAGCCTAATTGGACAAGAATAAGACTAGGGAGGACGGTAATGACCTAAATGTTCATCCAATGACACAAACACACCTATTGGATGCACAAGATTCGTTAAAAACCGTAATACGACAAGAATTAACCTAGGGAGGACAAAAATGACCTAAATGTTCATCCAATGACACAAACAGAGCTATTGGATGTACAAGATTGGTTAAAAACCCTAATTGGACAAGAATATTCCTAGGGAGGACGAAAATGACCTAACTGTTAATCCAATTGCACAAACGCCCCTATTGGATGCACAAGATTAGTTAAAAACCCTAATAGGACAAGATTAAGTGTAGGGAGGACAATAATATCCAAAATGTTCATCCAATGACACAAACGAACTTATTTGATGCACAAGATTGGTTAAAAAGCCTAATTGGACAAGAATAACACTAGGGAGCCCGACAATGACCTAAATATTCATCCAATGACACAAACGAACTTATTTGATGCACAAGATTGGTTAAAAACCCTAATTGGACAAGAATTAGCCTAGGGAGGACGAAAATGACCTAAATGTTCATCCAATGACACAAACACACCTTTTCGATTCACAAGATTGGTTAAAAACCCTAATTGGGAAACAATTAGCCTATGGAGGACGAAAATGACCTAAATGTTCATCCAATGACACAAACACACCTATTGGATGCACAAAAATGGTTAAAAACCCTAATTGGACAAGAATATCCCTAGGGAGGGTGAAAATGACCTAAATATTAATCCAATGACACAAACACACTTATTGGATGCACAAGATTGCTTAAAAACCCTAATTGGACAAGAATTTGAATAGGGAGGAAGAAAATGACATAAATGTTAATCCAAGGACACAAATGAACTTATTGGATGCACAAGATTGGTAATAGACCTTAATTAGACAAGAATAAGCCTAGGGAGGACGAAAATGACCTAAATGTTCATCCAATGACAAAAACACACCTATTGGATGCACAAGAGTGGTTAAAAACCCTAATTGGACAAGATTAGATGTAGGGAGGACGATAACGTCCTAAATGTTCATCCAATGACACAAACACACCTATTGGATGCACAAGATTAGTTAAATATCCTAAAAGTAGGACACGAATAAGCCTAAGGAGGGCGAAAATGACCTAAATTTAAATACAATGACACTAATGAACTCATTGGATCCACAAGATTTGTTAAAAACCCTAATTGCACAAGAATAAGCCTAGGGAGGACGAAAATGACCTAAATGTCAATCCAATGACGCAACTGAACTCGTTAGATGCACAAGATTGCTTAAAAACCCTAATTACACAAGAAGTTGCTTAGGGAGGACGAAAATGACCTAAATATTCATCCAATGACACAAACACACGTTTTGGATGCACAAGATTGATTAAAAACCCTAATTGGACAAGAATAAGCCTAGGGAGGACGAAAATGACCTAAATGTTCATCCAATGACACAAACACAGCTATTGGATGCACAATATTAGTTAAAAACCCTAATTGGACAAGATTAAGTGTAGGGAGGACAAAAATGATCTTAATGTTATCCAATGACACGAACACACCTATTAGATGCACAAGATTAGTTAAAAACCCTAATTGGAGAAGATTATATGTAAGGAGGACGATAATGTCCTAAATGTTCATCCAATGACACAAACACACCTATTGGATGCACAAGATTAGTTAAATACCCTAATTGGACAAGAATAAGCCTAGGGAGGACAAAAATGACCTAAATTTAAATCCAATGACACAAATGAACTTATTGGATGCACAAGATTTGTTAAAAACCCTAATTGCACAAGAATAATAATAGGGAGGACGAAAGTGACCTAAATGTCAATCCAATGATGAAAATGAACTAATTGGATGCACAAGATTGCTTAAAAACCCTAATTACACAAGAATAAGCATAGGGAGGACGAAAATGACCTAAATATTCATCCAATGACACAAACACACTTATTGGATGCCCAAGATTGATTAAAAACCCTAATTTGACAAGATTAAGCCTAGGGAGGATGAAAATAACCTAAATGTTGATCCAACAACACAAACGCACCTATTGGAAGCACAAGAATGATTAAAAACCCTAATAGGACATGAATAAGCCTAGCGAGGACGAAAATGACCTAAATGTTCCTCCAATGACATAAACACACCTATTGGATGCACAAGATTGGTTAAAAACCCTAATTGGACTTGAATTAGCATAAGGAGGACTAAAAGGACCTAAATGTTCATCCAATGACACAAACACACCCATTGGATGCACAAGATTAGTTAAAAACCCTAATTGGACAAGATTAAGTGTTGGGAGGACGCTAATATCCTAAATGTACATCCAATGACACAAACGGACATATTTCATGCACAAGATTAATTAAAAAGCCTAATTGGACAAGAATAAGACTAGGGAGGACGGTAATGACCTAAATGTTCATCCAATGACACAAACACACCTATTGGATGCACAAGATTCGTTAAAAACCGTAATACGACAAGAATTAACCTAGGGAGGACAAAAATGACCTAAATGTTCATCCAATGACACAAACAGAGCTATTGGATGTACAAGATTGGTTAAAAACCCTAATTGGACAAGAATATTCCTAGGGAGGACGAAAATGACCTAACTGTTAATCCAATTGCACAAACGCCCCTATTGGATGCACAAGATTAGTTAAAAACCCTAATAGGACAAGATTAAGTGTAGGGAGGACAATAATATCCAAAATGTTCATCCAATGACACAAACGAACTTATTTGATGCACAAGATTGGTTAAAAAGCCTAATAGGACAAGAATAACACTAGGGAGCCCGACAATGACCTAAATATTCATCCAATGACACAAACGAACTTATTTGATGCACAAGATTGGTTAAAAACCCTAATTGGATAAGAATTAGCCTAGGGAGGACGAAAATGACCTAAATGTTCATCCAATGACACAAACACACCTTTTCGATTCACAAGATTGGTTAAAAACCCTAATTGGGAAACAATTAGCCTATGGAGGACGAAAATGACCTAAATGTTCATCCAATGACACAAACACACCTATTGGATGCACAAAAATGGTTAAAAACGCTAATTGGACAAGAATATCCCTAGGGAGAATGAAAATGACCTAAATATTAATCCAATGACACTAACACACTTATTGGATGCACAAGATTGCTTAAAAACCCTAATTGGACAAGAATTTGAATAGGGAGGAAGAAAATGACATAAATGTTAATCCAAGGACACAAATGAACTTATTGGATGCACAAGTTTGGTAGTAGACCTTAATTAGACAAGAATAAGCCTAGGGAGGACGAAAATGACCTAAATGTTCATCCAATGACAAAAACACACCTATTGGATGCACAAGAGTGGTTAAAAACCCTAATTGGACAAGATTAGATGTAGGGAGGACGATAACGTCCTAAATGTTCATCCAATGACACAAACACACCTATTGGATGCACAAGATTAGTTAAATATCCTAAAAATAGGACACGAATAAGCCTAAGGAGGGCGAAAATGACCTAAATTTAAATACAATGACACTAATGAACTCATTGGATCCACAAGATTTGTTAAAAACCCTAATTGCACAAGAATAAGCCTAGGGAGGACGAAAATGACCTAAATGTCAATCCAATGACGCAACTGAACTCGTTAGATGCACAAGATTGCTTAAAAACCCTAATTACACAAGAAGTTGCTTAGGGAGGACGAAAATGACCTAAATATTCATCCAATGACACAAACACACGTTTTGGATGCACAAGATTGATTAAAAACCCTAATTGGACAAGAATAAGCCTAGGGAGGACGAAAATGACCTAAATGTTCATCCAATGACACAAACACAGCTATTGGATGCACAATATTAGTTAAAAACCCTAATTGGACAAGATTAAGTGTAGGGAGGACAAAAATGATCTTAATGTTATCCAATGACACGAACACACCTATTAGATGCACAAGATTAGTTAAAAACCCTAATTGGAGAATATTATATGTAGGGAGGACGATAATGTCCTAAATGTTCATCCAATGACACAAACACACCTATTGGATGCACAAGATTAGTTAAATACCCTAATTGGACAAGAATAAGCCTAGGGAGGACAAAAATGACCTAAATTTAAATCCAATGACACAAATGAACTTATTGGATGCACAAGATTTGTTAAAAACCCTAATTGCACAAGAATAATAATAGGGAGGACGAAAATGACCTAAATGTCAATCCAATGATGAAAATGAACTAATTGGATGCACAAGATTACTTAAAAACCCTAATTACACAAGAATAAGCATAGGGTGGACGAAAATGACCTAAATATTCATCCAATGACACAAACACACTTATTGGATGCCCAAGATTGATTAAAAACCCTAATTTGACAAGATTAAGCCTAGGGAGGATGAAAATAACCTAAATGTTGATCCAACAACACAAACACACCTATTGGAAGCACAAGATTGATTGAAAACCCTAATAGGACATGAATAAGCCTAGCGAGGACGAAAATGACCTAAATGTTCCTCCAATGACATAAACACACCTATTGGATGCACAAGATTGGTTAAAAACCCTAATTGGACTTGAATTAGCATAAGGAGGACTAAAAGGACCTAAATGTTCATCCAATGACACAAACACACCCATTGGATGCACAAGATTAGTTAAAAACCCTAATTGGACAAGATTAAGTGTTGGGAGGACGCTAATATCCTAAATGTACATCCAATGACACAAACGGACATATTTCATGCACAAGATTAATTAAAAAGCCTAATTGGACAAGAATAAGACTAGGGAGGACGGTAATGACCTAAATGTTCATCCAATGACACAAACACACCTATTGGATGCACAAGATTCGTTAAAAACCGTAATTCGACAAGAATTAACCTAGGGAGGACAAAAATGACCTAAATGTTCATCCAATGACACAAACAGAGCTATTGGATGTACAAGATTGGTTAAAAACCCTAATTGGAGAAGAATATGCCTAGGGAGGACGAAAATGACCTAAATGTTAATCCAATTGCACAAACGCCCCTATTGGATGCACAAGATTAGTTAAAAACCCTAATAGGACAAGATTAAGTGTAGGGAGGACAATAATGTCCAAAATGTTCATCCAATGACACAAACGAACTTATTTGATGCACAAGATTGGTTAAAAAGCCTAATTGGACAAGAATAACACTAGGGAGCCCGACAATGACCTAAATGTTCATCCAATGACACAAACGAACTTATTTGATGCACAAGATTGGTTAAAAACCCTAATTGGACAAGAATTAGCCTAGGGAGGACGAAAATGACCTAAATGTTCATCCAATGACACAAACACACCTTTTCGATTCACAAGATTGGTTAAAAACCCTAATTGGGAAACAATTAGCCTATGGAGGACGAAAATGACCTAAATGTTCATCCAATGACACAAACACACCTATTGGATGCACAAAAATGGTTTAAAACCCTAATTGGACAAGAATATCCCTAGGGAGGGTGAAAATGACCTAAATATTAATCCAATGACACAAACACACTTATTGGATGCACAAGATTGCTTAAAAACCCTAATTGGACAAGAATTTGAATAGGGAGGAAGAAAATGACAAAAATGTTAATCCAAGGACACAAATGAACTTATTGGATGCACAAGATTGGTAATAGACCTTAATTAGACAAGAATAAGCCTAGGGAGGACGAAAATGACCTAAATGTTCATCCAATGACAAAAACACACCTATTGGATGCACAAGAGTGGTTAAAAACCCTAATTGGACAAGATTAGATGTAGGGAGGACGATAACGTCCTAAATGTTCATCCAATGACACAAACACACCTATTGGATGCACAAGATTAGTTAAATATCCTAAAAATAGGACACGAATAAGCCTAAGGAGGGCGAAAATGACCTAAATTTAAATACAATGACACTAATGAACTCATTGGATCCACAAGATTTGTTAAAAACCCTAATTGCACAAGAATAAGCCTAGGGAGGACGAAAATGACCTAAATGTCAATCCAATGACGCAACTGAACTCGTTAGATGCACAAGATTGCTTAAAAACCCTAATTACACAAGAAGTTGCTTAGGGAGGACGAAAATGACCTAAATATTCATCCAATGACACAAACACACGTTTTGGATGCACAAGATTGATTAAAAACCCTAATTGGACAAGAATAAGCCTAGGGAGGACGAAAATGACCTAAATGTTCATCCAATGACACAAACACAGCTATTGGATGCACAATATTAGTTAAAAACCCTAATTGGACAAGATTAAGTGTAGGGAGGACAAAAATGATCTTAATGTTATCCAATGACACGAACACACCTATTAGATGCACAAGATTAGTTAAAAACCCTAATTGGAGAATATTATATGTAGGGAGGACGATAATGTCCTAAATATTCATCCAATGACACAAACACACCTATTGGATGCACAAGATTAGTTAAATACCCTAATTGGACAAGAATAAGCCTAGGGAGGACAAAAATGACCTAAATTTAAATCCAATGACACAAATGAACTTATTGGATGCACAAGATTTGTTAAAAACCCTAATTGCACAAGAATAATAATAGGGAGGACGAAAATGACCTAAATGTCAATCCAATGATGAAAATGAACTAATTGGATGCACAAGATTGCTTAAAAACCCTAATTACACAAGAATAAGCATAGGGTGGACGAAAATGACCTAAATATTCATCCAATGA